>CAKNWT010106248.1:442-10446 GCA_932066315.1 Andricus coriarius
ATTGGCACTGATAAACAAAATAGGGTTCTTACAATTCAGGATACCGGAATTGGAATGACTCGCGAGGAGTTGATTTCCAATTTGGGAACGATTGCTCGTTCTGGTTCTAAGGTAAATAAAAAAAGAATAATACCGAAAGAAACTTCCCGGTTATGTTCTAGAATATTTTCTGTTTAAAAAAAATGTTAAACTCAGATTTAAAATCTAAATACTAATCAAAATCTCTCTTTTTTTTTAAATTTTAAATTAAATTCTGGTCACCTATAAGTTTTATTTTCATTTATTTACAAAGAAAAACAAAAACTTCAATTTATTTTGAAAATTTAAAAAAAATCAATTTTTCTCTTTGAAAAAAACGAAAACAAAATTTTTTATTGACAAATTTTTATAATATAAAAATAAACTGAAATAATGTTATAATGTTTTAATTTTAAATACTTTGGCTTTAGAAGAGTTCCACTTTGGATGCTTTTATTACTATTTTAGTTTGGAATAGAGGAGAGTACCCGAATATGAGATACCAACTCTGTTTGGTGTGATTGCCGGGATTCCATTAACTGAACTTAAAAGTAATATAGGTCATTTTAAAGAGAATTTAGTTTACCATAAGGTGCTGAAATGAAAATTTTTATTAATTTTTGTTTCTTCTGAAAATCTAAAAAATGTAAAAAAAATTGCTTTTTCCAAACTTGTCAAACTATTCTCATAATATGAGATACCCCAGGGAATCGCTAATAAAATGCAAAATAAAGTATTATTTTTAATGAAAAACTTTATTGTATGTTTCCAAAGTGTTAATCTAATGTTATTCAGATATATTTAGTTTTTGCAGTAGTCACACACCCATTTGTAAACAGTTTCCCCCGCGCTGTCTTAAATGTCTATTTTCATCCGTAGTACAAATTTAAAAATCCCGTGGCTTCACCCCCAGCTACCTAAATACACGTAAAAATACTTTTGCAATTGCGCTGACGCTGATCACTTTTGCATGTGTGTAGAACCACAGGTATCTCATATTATGAGAACCACACCATACAACTACGCATTTACTACGCCTAACCAGTACATTAAAAAACTTGAACACTATCGATATTTTCCTACTTAGTTATTCAATCTCTATCCCTCCAGGCAGACTTTACTGCTAAATATTTATTTAATACATAATAAATAGGGTTTAAAGACTTCCCTTCAAAGAACTCGACCACCACCGATTTCACAAACAGTTTGCTCATAGTCTTTAGAAGCACAATAAAAAAATGGATTCACCACGAAATTACTTTTTCTTTAAGGGCTACAAGCTAGTGATAGAATCAAAAGAGTGCGCCTTTTAGTTTAGCTAAAACCCCGCTATCTCATATTACGAGAATATCTCATATTCGGGTACTCTCCTCTACTTATAAATATAAAGTTTTTTAGTTCGAGAACATAAATTTTTTGTATTAATGATCAGCAAACAAGTGTTGTAAACCGTAAAAATTTTCAAAAACAACCATAAATATATAGCTTTAAATATTAAATATTTAAACTCTCATTTATTTTGCAGTTAATAAAATTAGTAGAATTTCTCCAAAGAACATGCACCTTAGTTTTTTACTTTTTTTGTGGTTAAAGGTTGTACACTTTAACTCTTAGACGACTCTGGAGGAAAATCAGTATTTTTCTGTAAGAAACAAGACCCTGGGGGTTTTCGGGGTCTCTGATCACGAATCTGGAGTCAGATATTGAAAATTCACTTCTTGGTCATTCGCAAGTCTTATTTTCTAACTTTATAGAATAGTTTGATACATTTATTTTAACCTTAACAGGAATTCAAATGATGGTTTACATTACTGAAATAAATATTACAACTGGTTACCCAGTTGTTCTTTATAGCAACATTAAAAATGAAACAATTTTTAATTGGAGTCACTCAAAATTGATCAATTTGAAATGTAATTGTTAAAACTTGAATAATTAAAAAATTGGAGGACTTCGTAAGTGTAAATTCATTAACAATTAAAAAAGAAATAAGTCAAATTAGAATGAATAATTAAAACGTAAGGCTTTGCAAAAAGCTCGAAACTTCGAGACGAGTCGAACTCGAGCAAGCTCGAAATTTTCGAGCTGCTCGAAAGTTTCGAGTACTCGAACAGTTTCAAGCTACTCGAAAGTTTCGGGTTCTCGAAAATTTCGAGTTCTTGAAGACATTCGAGTACTCGAAACTTTAGGGTTCTCGAAGCTTTTGAAATTAACAAGAATTTCTTCAAACGCGGTACTAGGGGGTTTTTCGAATTGCTAACAGTGATTTTAGAATCAAAAGTAAGAATTCGAGATTTTTTATCCAAAACGGCGAACAAATTTTTTGAGGATTTCAATAAATTGTCAGATGAAAAATTTAATGAACTGACGGATTTCCATGAGACTCAGTATACTAGAGTTTTTTCGGGCTTCTGATCATAAATTTAGTTGAAATTTTGAAGAAATTTATTATATACAGGGATGTCGTCAGTTCGTTGAATTTTTACAGGATTTGGTCATCGTTTTGGATAAAAAATCTTGAATTTTTAATTTTTATTTCAAAATCGCTCTTAGCAATGCGAAAAACCTCGTAATATCGGGTTTGAAAAAATTCTTGTTAATTTCAAAAGTTTCGAGTTCTCGAACTCATTCGAGTTATCGAAAGTTTCGAGTTCTCAAACTCGACTCGTTCGAACTTCGAGTTTCGAGCTTTTTGCACACCCCTATTAAAAGGCTTCTTATAAGTATTAAATATAATGCGAATTGTGTCTAAAATGTTTAGGCTTTCTTAGAAAACTTGAAAGAAAAGCAAGGTTTCGATGCCTCGAACATCATTGGTCAGTTTGGAGTGGGGTTTTACAGCGCTTTTATGGTCGCTGATAAAGTCGAAGTTTTCACAAAATCCTACGCAAAGGATTCCGAAGGTCTTCACTGGTCTACCGATGGGTAAAATTACTTATCAAAATCTGCTACAATATATATAATAATTGTAATTTAAGTAATAATAGATAGAATAGATAGATAGAATATAGCAAATATGCATTTACGTAACAGATCCGGAACATATGAGATTTCGCAAGCAGAGGGAGTTCAACCTGGAACGAAAATAGTTTTGCACCTGCGACAAGATTGTCGAGAATTCAGCGACGATGACACGATAAATCGTAAAAAATTCAATTACAAATTTTTCTAAAAATTTGCTTAAAGAATCTTGACTAATTAATCTTAAATCTGATGCAGGTATTATTAAAAAGTATAGCAACTTTGTAGGCAGTCCGATTTTTGTCAATGGAAAGAAGGTTAACGTTATTCAGGTCAGAAGAATTTGTAAATTATAATTGATTTATAAATATTTTATAAATTTGATGTTTAATTTTCTCATGCATTATTATTTGCATCATTATTTTTTATTGAAGTTCTGAAAGATAAATTTAAATATTAAATTTTTACTTTGTTTAGCCTTTGTGGACAATGGAACCAAAAGACGTGACTCAAGATCAGCACGCAGAATTTTATCGATTTATTGGAAATTGCTACGACTCTCCTCGATTTACGTTGCATTATTCAACTGATGCTCCGATAAATATCAGGGCATTACTTTACTTCCCGGATGAGAAACCAGGACTTTTTGAATCAAGTACAAACAGTTCGGTCGGTGTGTCTTTGTATAGTCGAAAAATTTTGATCTTGAGCAAAGCAGATGCCATTTTGCCAAAGTGGCTCAGATTTGTTAAGGGAGTCGTGGATTCAGAAGACATTCCTCTCAATTTAAGTCGAGAACTACTGCAAAATAGTGCCCTTATTACGTGAGTTATACGCACATTTAGTTCCTGGGATATATAACTTCGACTTTCGTCGTGCAATTAAAATGCAGTTAAAAGCCAATTTGAATGCAATCGATTCCAATTTAAAATTATTGCGGACTTTGAATTAAAAAAAAATAAAATGTTAAAGTTGAAATTGTTATATTTGAAAGCTTGCAGCATTTTAATATTTCTACAAAATAAGAATACCTTTATAAGATTGAACAATTTTAAATGATACGTTCAAGATTGGCACATTGAAAACCTTTACAGGTGCATACTTTTAAGTTTAAAACTTCAAATAACAAGGATTTTAAGAACGTTAATTGTGATACTTTCAACTTGAAAATTATTAATGGAACAATTGTATATAGCAACATGAAAAATAAAACAATTTTTAATTGAAGTCACCCAAAATTGATCAATTTGAAATGAAATTGTTAAAATTTGAATAATTTAGAAATTGGAGGATTTCGCAAGTTTAAAGTTTTATATCAAGATTGAAGGATTTTAAATTAGAAGCGCTAAAAATGTTCATAATTACACATATTTTAAAATACAAAAACGGAATAATTACGAAATTGGCGGCATTCAATATTAAAACTTTCGTATAACAAGAAGAATCGAGAATTAAACAAATGTAAATAGAAGCAATGAGGCATTAAACTATTTGGAATGTCAAAAATGAATAATTTCATGCTAAAGTAGGTATATAAAAACTTTAAATCGACAAAATTTTGCGTTAGAAATCAACGATTTTAAGTTTTCATAAAAGTTAACTTGCCCTGAGTTGAAAATACTTAGGTGAGTTAAATTTCAAGTTAAATAGTTCAAAATTAATTATAAACAAAAGCGACATAATACGTCAAGTGTTCCCATCTAAAATTATTGTTTTTTTTCTGATCGGGTTGAAACTGGCTGAATTATAATCCTGGTGGACCTATATTAATTCACCAAACCATAGGTCCATTTATCAACCGGTAACCTAACAGTACGGAACGTTCCGCGGGAACTTTCGGAACGTGTATATAAAATGTCCGCCCGTTAGGAACGTTCCAAGAACGTTCCAAACCTAAATTACCGTTATTGTTATTATTATTATCAATAAATATCGCGTAAACCGAAAGTGATAGGTCAAAATCGATATAAGTTTATGATATGGATATCATATTATAGTATAATATATGCGGTACTCAAAACTAAAAAATGACATCCATTTTCACCTACCTCTTATAGTTTACGTTTACGAGATAATTGTTGTTGAAAATAACTATAATGGAAGGTTCCTCTCAGGTCCCAATGGAACTTTCCCAAGCGGCGGACATTTTACACGTTCCGCTGGAACGTTCCGGATGTGCCCGCGGAACGTTCCGTGCTATTAGGGTTGTCAATATACAGAAGCCTGAAGTTTTCACTTTTTCAGGTGCTTTTTCACGTTAATGTAACTTCTTTTAGGATTAACCCATTGGACATTTATTATAGTGTGTTGGAAAGCTCTTTTCATGTGCTTCAAGACTATCAGAACAATTTTTCTTATTATGATTTTTTTTGTTCAAAATCAAAATTAATTTTTTGAAAAAAACATGCTTTAAAACTTTTTTTCTTTTTCAAATAATAGATTTTTTCGCACTATTTAAGGTCATACAGAAGAAAGAGTGGGCTGGATATAATATACATACACACAAAAAATCATCTCAAGCTAGTTACATGTAAGCTTAGAGGCAAGTTAGACCTTGGCACTGCGTAAGTTGAATGTGGTCTTCTCGAGCGTAAAAATATCAATTTGACCATAACATTTTTTCCAGCCCACTTTTTCTTCTGCATTACTTTAAAGAGTGTAAAAAATCTATTTTTTAAAAAAGAAAAAAAATTTAAGTAGGGAGTTTTTTCAAAAAATAAATTTTAATTTTGATTTAAAAAAAGATCATAATAAAAAAAATTGTTATGATAGTCTTAAATTACATGAAAAGAGCTTCCCAAAACACTATAATAAAAGTCAAATTGGATAATCCTAAAAGAAGTTTTACTAACGTGAAGGTGAAAAAGCACCTGAAAAAGTGAAAAAGTGAAAAACTTCAGGCCCTTGTATATTGACAACCAGTTGATAAATGGACCTATGGTTTTGTGAATGAATATAGGTCCACTAGGGCTATAATAGAATAGATAATAAAAATACTTTAGAATAGATAATTTAAAATGTTACAAACTGGCAATGTTTAGTTATTTACGCTTGTACCATTTATAAATTGGCGGCGTTTAAATTTAGTATCTACAATTTTAAATAATGCGTGTCTAAATTGAACCGTTTTAAAGGGAAGTGCTAAAAGTTGTAGAATTTTGATCTGGAACCATTGAAAGGAGAATTTCAAACTGAAAATTCAAAAAGCTGTGTCGAGATTCAAATTCTTAAGTTGAATAATAATATTAAGAACAAGCATTTAAAATAATAATTGTTTCAGTTGGAATTGAAATTGTTCAGATTTTTCATAATAATATTTTAACTGCATTATTTTCATATTATTTTATTTCAGTTTCAAACTACGAGCATCAAAGCTTAAGAAGCTAAGTTTAAGTCAATATTTTTAATGTTGAACTATTTAAAAATTGAAAATATTGAAATTTAACAATTCTATCAATTAAAATTTTCAAAATTAGAATTTAATCAGTGAACAATTATTTTTATTTATAATTGAATTGGTAGCTACAGTTCTGGAAGTTTATTAAAACT
This sequence comes from Andricus coriarius, assembly GCA_932066315.1. Taxonomy (NCBI): domain Eukaryota; kingdom Metazoa; phylum Arthropoda; class Insecta; order Hymenoptera; family Cynipidae; genus Andricus; species Andricus coriarius. Next base: position 6,971 of record CAKNWT010106248.1, read on the forward strand.
TGAATTTAATATATAATTAACCAAAAATAAATGCTAGAATAAAGCTAAAGTTAAAGCTATAATATTATGCTGGAACAATTTAAAGTTAGTAGTAGTTTTTTCTTCCATATGTATACTGAATACAGTCCAAGCTCCGAGCAATGCCGTTTTCGGGGCTGTAGGGGATTATAATTCCAAGAAGCCATAAACCCCCACTCTAAGCGCGGTCACGCTCGACTGCGTGGAGAAGAATTCAGCTGACCTACTCCGAGCAATGCCGCGCGTCGGTTAGGTTAAAAATCGATCTCGAACATCGTTTTATGTACCTAGTGTACGTTACATGTGTACAAAAGTGATTCATATTAGATTATTTCGTTATAAGCCCGAACTTAAAGGTATGTAAAACATAAAAATCGATCATTAGCTATGGTATGTTCGATTCTTAAAATAAATGTAAACAAAGCGTCAAAATGACAAATATTTCACCTCACTTTTAACGTAACCTGTGAAATCTCGTGCAGTACATTAATAATTAATTACTGTGTCGTATTGCTTGTTTTTTTTAAACAAAGAGAAACTCAAGTATCGAATTGTCAATTATAACCTAAATTTGATGTCACTCGTGTAATATTATTATTAATTATAACAATACATGTAAATCTTAAAGAAAAAAAAAACAATGAAAAGCTTTTTTTACAGTAGTAAAAATAGATATTCGTTCATTTGAAATATGGAAATTCACTCTTTCCCACGTTTTGTACTGTGCAATAATACTGCGAGCAGTTTTCTCATAGAAACGCATATTAAATGCGCTGAAATCAGACATCTAATATCTTTTGAACGCGATTATATAATTTTTCAGGGTTTTCTTCAGGTTTTAACGTTCACATTTTATGTTGAACATTCATCCAGAACATCTTTATCCAAAGCCTTTAAATATTTGACGAAATATAAAATAAACAATGATTAGTTCGCCCTATAGTACATAAATTTGATTTTATATCAGCAAATTTTTTTAAGTGGACTAAAAATAATTTTGAATAACGAACAGTTTTCCTGATATTTCATTTCTTATATGTATAATAAAATGAACAATTTGTTTGACTGAACAACTTCAAGGTTTTACACGAGAAAAACCTTCAGATTCGGCCGTTTCATTCTCGGCACTCCTCGGAGCGTCAGCTATGAAATGCATCGATCGCGACCGACGCTAAAGTGGTGGGGGTAGCGCTCGAGCGAGAAATCGGAGAAGCGGCACTGCTCGGGGCGGCACTGATCGGAGCTTGGACTGTATATTAAAAAAATGTATTTCGAATTAATTTTTGTTTTAAAGGAAACTTCGAAACGTTCTTACATCTCGAATTCTGAAGTTTTTGTACGATCGATCAGTAAAACAAACAGAAGAATTTAATCAATTTTACAAGAACTACGGTTTCTTTTTGAAAGAGGGCATCGTAATGAGCAATGACACACCAGAAAAGGTAAAAAAAGCGAATTAAAAATGTTAAAAAAATGAATTAAAAATAGAAAGCAGTTACACTTATCATTTATTTGTGAATTTTTAATATTTAGGAAGACATTGGAAAACTTTTGCGCTTTGAGTCTTCTACTAAAGAAGCAGGAGAATTAGTTAGTCTTCCGGAATATTGTAAGAGACTAGCCCCTGATCAAAAAGACATCTTTTATTTAGCAGCACCTAGGTAATTTTCCATTAAATTCAAATATATAATAATACTTTGTTTATTTGATAGTAATAGTTGACTATTCGACTGCACACATTTCACTATACATAAATTTAAATATACTTTTTAGCCGGGCATTAGCGGAACAATCACCGTATTACGAATCCTTTAAAAAACGAAACCTTGAAGTACTTTTCTGCACTGAATCTTACGATGAATTGGTTTTGATGCACTTAGCACGAATCAATAATCATAATCTCACTTCCGTGGAAAAGGAAATGCGACAGGACACAGAAGCTGGGAAAGCAGAACAATTTGGTAAATTCTATAGTGTTTAATTGAACGAATTGTCTCGTTGTCCGCCAATCAAGTGTACAAGATTTTCGGTATTCAGCCGAAAAGGCTGGACGACTAGCCACGACCTTAATTAAATATAAGATTCAAAGCTAGTCTCCTAAAGAAAATGATGTAATATAAATCAAATTATAATTTGACAGAGTCGCTTAACAAAGGAGAAGTCGACAATTTAATAAACTACATGAAGAAAGTCCTGGACAAAAAGGCTTTCGAAGTAAAAACTACAAATCGACTCGAGTCTCATCCGTGCGTGGTGACAGTTCAAGACATGGCATCCGCGAGGCATTTTATCCGAACACAAAGTCACCAATTGGATGAAAGTGCACGTTATAACCTTCTTCAACCTCGGTTCGAGATTAATCCCAATCACCCTATAATTCAGAAACTCGTTAAAATTAGCAGTTCGGATCCAGAGTTGGCTGAACTTCTCACAAAACAGGTAAAGCTTTATAATCCTTTTAATTGAATTGATAATGGGTAATTGAATGAATGAATGAATTACTATTATTAATATAATTGCTCTTCTTTCAGTTGTTTATGAACTCAATGGTTGGCGCTGGACTTGTAGAAGATCCTCGAACATTGTTGACCTCTATGAATGAACTGTTAGCAAAGGCGCTAGCAAAATATTAATCTAAGGCAAAGAAATGAATGGAATTTTGTACATATTGTTTAAAGAAATAAGATTTTTTTTAAATTCTAGTCATAAATGAGAAGGTATTATTTGTATGTAAATTCCCATTAAGCTTCAAAAAGTCCCATGAGATTCTCAAACTCTTTAGGAAAAACGATTCACTTTTCGTGAACTGGACCGGGAAATGACAGTAAATTTATTTTCTGACGGGAAATTTGTGTAATTCTTAGTTTCAGTATAAGAAAACTTATACATTCACTTTAAGCGTCACTTGATATCAGATCAAATTTTCCTAACTATTCTCAGTTTCCCGAATTTTAGTTTCAGCGAAAAACGAGCTAAATTATAAAAAAAGTCAAGAAAACACTTACTGATATAATTAATATTGACACTGAGAAATTGTCCTGAACCACAATGTAATCAGGGCTGCTGCAAGACCTGTACTTTACAGCAAATTTTAAATTTCAAATTGATACGAATTAATTGCTTTACTAATAAAAATAATACGATTACAAGGCGTTTGAGAGTTAAACCTTTTTTAAAGATTTCAATAAATTTACAAAGATTTCACAGATTTTAAATATTTCAACATATTTCGAAGGATTTTACGAAGGCTTATACACAATACTGCAAGAGTGATTAATCCCTCGTATGATTATAATTCCGGAACGTTTAGAACGTTTAGAATTCAATAATTATTAAAAAATTCTTTATATTTGCATCGGTTACTAATTGTAAACGAAATTAATAATAGATTTAATGCTTTCACGATGATTCATTATGATAAATTTAAAATTTAAAGCTTTTTCGGGTTTCAATCGTGT
>CAKNWT010106370.1:741-12292 GCA_932066315.1 Andricus coriarius
TTTACACCTTTCGATAGTTTTTGAGTTGCTCTTTTTAATGAAACAATCGACAAAAATTTCCGAACATTATTATTGCTTATAATTGAGTTGTTAGACATGAGAAATCGGGCTTTCGCTCGAGAGCTCGAGATCCCGTGAAACACCTCCCACCACTCAACACTGCATTCTACGAGTCTCATCTATACACCGTCCGTGAGCTGCGCCGCTACATGGGTGAGAATGTATAGTAAGTGGAGAGGGAAGATTTCGCGAGGCTTCCCTCTCTCCTAAAAGTCGCATCTGTCCGGTCGACTTCGACCGCTCGCCCTGAACAATCTCACTTTTCAGAGTAAGCCCCCTTTCTTCGGCGCACGTCACATATATTACAGTTTTAAACATTATATTACAAATAAAATTTCTAACGCTACGGGGTTTCGAACTTACATCAATACCTGAATCTATCGCCTAGCAGTCGGGGGGAGTCTTACCCATTACTCTATACCTGAAGAATTGAATGTCAATGTAAAAACCATCCTCATAAGCCACAGCTCAAAGCAGTTGAAAAAATAATTAACTTTTTTATTATATTGCGACATCATGTATATTTAAAATAAATTACATGTTAACGAGAATAGAAATAAAATAATTTTTAAATAATTAATTAAAATTTTTTGTTTCAAAAATTTCTTATTACCGTAGTGTTATGGTTATTTTGAGCCAATTCGCTAAAACATAAACGACCGTCGACCCAACCTTGTGCCAGAGTTGGACCGACGGTCGGCAGCAGTGAGATTACTTGCACTGGATAATATTACGCCGATGGTCCGGCCAACTATCGTCCAGGGTCGGGCCACCCGTAGAGTTATGGGTATTTTGAGCTAATTTTCCAGAGCCTAAACGACCGTCGACTCAACCTTGGGCCAGAGTTGGACCGAAGGTCGGCAGCAGTAAGATTACTTGCACTGGATTATATTACGCCGATGGTGGGGCCAACTATCGCCCAGGGTCGGGCCGTCCGTAGTGTTATGGTTATTTTGAGCCAATTTCCCAGAGCTTGAACGACCGTCGATCCAACCTTGGGCCACAGTTGGGCCGACGGTCGGGTGAATTTTAGAAGCCAATGTCGGCTTCTAACGTTGGCCCAACTAAGGTGGCTTCGAACTGCTATAGTTGGGCCAACCTTGGTTACGATAATTCGGTTGCCAAAGCCGGCCCGACCTTGGGCCGACCGTCAACTCTGGCTGCCAACCTAAATTCGCACCTGGGTTAAAGCTTCCAATAAGAAATCATATATCTTCTAACGTTTTTAAAATGATTAAACTTTGAACCATTACAATATTTAAAATTCTTCAATTACGAGTGGTGAAAATTACAGAGAATGTTTTTTTACAGAAATCTCATTTTTAATAATAAAATATATCCAATCAATTTCAATCTCATTTGATACTACGGAATATGATACTTAATAATTATTATTATCATCTTCAAAATTTCTTTAATTTTAATTTAAAATTATCGTTTTGAATGCGCAATTCTGAAATAGTTTAATTTTTGAGACCATGAGACTAAAGTTGTTTAGCTTTAAAAGTTTAAATTTGAAAATTTTTGTTTTGACGTTTCTTAATTTTTAAATGCTCAATCGGGGAAGCTACGAATTTTTTAATGTTTAGTTCTTTATTCATAACGTGTCCCCTGGGGGTTAGCTAACCTCCGTTTCTTACAGTGTATTAACACTTACATATTTCATATTATCTTACTTCTTGTTCTTCCCTTTTTGCCATAAATGACTTTTGTTCGACAGGTGAAAGGCTTTTAATCATTTTGTAACTCATTTTTAACTGTTTAAACAATTTAAATTTCTTTACATAATGTTTTTTTCTTACTAACTCATTAAAAGATCATTTTTTAAGTTTAATCGTACAATTAGTTATTCATAGGAGGACTGATATTTGTTTCATGCATTTACCAATTGTTTAAACAATATCTTAAAGATTAATTGTACATTTTGATGGATCGTTAAATATTTATGTGTTACACAAATTATTTGAATAATGAATATTTGTTTAAACAACTTTTTCACATTGGTCATGAAAATTTTTTTTCCAGTAAGATTTGATTCTATAAAAAATACGTTCAATATTGCCGTTAAAAATTATTTCTTAAATTTTTTCCTTTATATCACCCCTGCCGACTGATAAGTATTGATCCTCTGGAAGCTGAAAGCACAGTTGTTTTTTTTTCAATTTTCCATGATCAATATAAAAAAAATTGCTTAAACGAATATGAATTATTTCAAGCATTTGTATAACATTTCAATATTTAACTATAAGCGACACACTTAATCCAATAAAAAAATCCGATTTTTTATTACATTTCCATACAAATTTTCAATTGATCTTTAATAAATTGTCTGAGCGATTTGTTGATGGTTACAACAAACAAATGTTCTCTTAAATTTGTTACCTAATAGATTGATGTAGATATTAAAAAATAATCCACAAAGTTGACCAATAAAACTTGAGTTTTATACCTCTCTTTATGAAAAAGCTACAATTAAATAATAATTAATTTATTAAACAATTGGTAAGTTATTGAAACAAAGACCCATTTTTCCTATAAATCACTAATTGCTTAAATCATTTTACTCGTCGAATAAAAATAATGTATGGCCAAAAAGGGAAAAACACAGCTCATATGTATCAATTTTGCGCAAAATTGTCAATTTCAGTTTTTCGGGACATTTGTGGCTTAATGAGGAGGGCGGCGTCAAAATTCCATGTAAAATAGTGGAAATCATTCTTTGGAGACTCCCTAACAAATTCCAATAATCTCCCGCAAGCGAAGTTCAATCCCAGAAACGTGAGTCTCATTTTTCCGAATAGAGCAATTTTCACATGTTAATCTGATGGAATTTTTCGGGCATTAACGACACGTCCTAATATTAAATGATTTGGCTCAAACTTGAAGGAAATTTTCTTTTCTGTGAACCTCACAAAATGTGGGGTGAAGGGGTGGTACACCCTCTAAGACAATTTTTTGGACCACTGTAATGCACATGGATAGAAATGGTTCCGTTGAGTTAACTACACGATTGTGTGTTAACACTGACGAGTATATTTATAATATAAAAAGTGTATCTCAATCAAACAGAATACAAAATTCAATAATTGAAATATGGTAAATAAAGCTTATTAATATTTGTGGTAGGTAGGGTAACGGAACAAATTACCACGGTTAATTGATTTATTGTCCTAGTTCGATGATAAAATCCTTTCTATTTTCACTATTTTTGCACGTGAGCTTAATTTTTTTGGATTACAAGCTTAACTGCGACTCATTTAATGAGTTTTGCTAAAAAAATAACATGTTTAAGTTTTAAGTTTAAAGAAATCAACTGATTCCTCGACAAATGGTAAAATATTTTTCTGACATTATTAGATTATTTTTATTATATCATAATCACTAATTACTAATAAAGCAATAACCAATAATTACTAATTATTAATATAAAATAAATAAATCAGATAAAAATGAAGACACAGATGATTACTTATTTTAAAATGTCATACCAATTTAGAAAGGAAAAGAACTAAAGCGGGAATAAGCTCCTTACGTAAGTACAGCAGCAATTTTTCTCTCCTCTTGAACGATAAAAAGTCACTTGTTACTTACGAAGCGGAAAATTTGATTTACAAGCACCCATTCCACTGTTCGATAGGAAGATCGTTACGAGTCGGCAAAAAACGTGTATTAAACCCATACGGCACAAGGTTGGAACGCAAAAGATTCTGGGAGACCTTGGAGTAAGAGAGAATTTCTCGAGGTTTATCGCTTCCTGTCGCAATTGTCGCAGTGGCGGTTCCTTGCGAGGATTAACGATACTTTTATTGGCCCTGTTACTGGCTAATTACGCCGGTTCGCCCACCGCCGCTTTAAAGCGGAAGCCACGAGAAGGAAGCATGCCACGTTCCGTCATCGCCTCGATGGCACGAGTTTATATTTACGCGTCGGAATATAAATCGTTTCTTGTCATCTAATCGTTAAGAGGATAAATTGAGCCGACTCTCGTTACTGGCCACTGAGGAAGCGGTAGCCATACCTTTCAAGTATATGGAGCCAGAACTAGCCTCATGTCTGTTAGTAAAAGCTAATTTGTTTGATACAATATAATTTGTTCATATTACATTATTCAGATGTGAAAGCTTTATTAATAATAATATGCACACTGCCTAAAAAACTCTATTTTTTCAACACCTGCCTCGAAAGTAGGAATTTTTATACCTCTAAAGTCTAAACGCTGTGTAAGCCGTAAAGTGTTTAATTCCAGCTGCATATGGGTGGAATAATTGTAGCGCCTGCGCACTTTAAGATATAGTCATCTTGCACACAGTACATAAAGTTTTGCCTGCGCATTTCTGAGATCAGGAACTCTGCACACAGGCAGAGTTAGGCACAAGGTACTCAAATTATTTCAGATTTACTTTGGACATTTATTCAGGATGGATTCAGAATTTATCTCAAGTGGTTGGTAACACAGGACTTTTTTAAAACTTATTTGAAATCAAGAAAATCCGAAACAGACCCGAACCAACTCGCAGTCTCAGGGGTTTCACACATCCCTGGTGGGTTTCGTGTTTTATTACTGAAAAAACCATGAGAAACGTCAATTCATGTATTATTAAATTTGAGGAAAACATGGTTAGCATCTTTATCTGTGGTAACGTCACTATTATATTTATTCGTGCAATTTATAGTGAGGATTAGGTATATTAATAGCAGCCTCCAGAATGTCAACAAACGAAATATCGTGTTTAGTAAAAGCAGCCCTGTAGCAACGAATAATATAATGCCAAATGTCGGATCTCTAGTTGGCACTTATATGACATTTGCAATAGTGCCCCAGGTTTCGAGGCGCCGTCGCGCGTTGGGCCTCCAAGGCACGCGTCGCCGACGCAGCAATTTCCTGTTTGGTATTTTCGGATCGATTTGCTATGCCTACCCCTTTCAGTTGGTATCTCGCTATCTAGAGTTTGTTAGTTTCCCCTGTTTGCATCCAGATCAGTACCCTCGTCCGTGTCTCATCGTCCGTGTCTCATCGTTCGTGGTTCCCTCGCCCCGTTTCGATTTGGCAGTCCTAGAAAGAGATGGAATGAAAATGTGAACGAGAATATTGCGACAAAGAGAGGGAGAGAGACGAGAGAGACAGTAGCTACCAACTTCTAAATGGATATTAATAGTTGTGCTCGTTGCGCCTTGCGATCGTCGCTGATTACGCCGTTCCAGTTCTTATCCTTGATTAAAGCCCGCTGTTACTCGAGAAAGCCTAGAACTATTTGTCTAAATTCATTCGGCATGGAGGAGCGACAGTAGCATCGTGCGACAAGATAACTAGATAAGATCTAGATAACTTGCACCATTTAGTGGTTAGCATTAAAATATAAGGAAGTAGTATTTATTAACATCTCCTTAATTCTAGCCTTTCACTTCCAGAAGAATCATTCCCCTAACTTGAAGCATACCGGCGAATTGATTGAATTACATAAAAAATTAATTATTCTCTACATGAGTATGTGACCGCATTTCATCTTAATTCAAATAGGCGTGTTATTCTGCTATGTCTCTGAAACACGAGTATTTTCAAAAGCCTTATCATTCTTTCCTTTTTTTCTCCTTACATGTATCAACGAATGAGACAATCCTACTTATAAGTGATCTGAAGTGACAGCAACCGTCTTTGATTATTCATCTGATAATTTTGACGGAGAAGATAAAACTGCAGATAACCTCTACCAAGCGGAACTGCACCTTGTAATCGAGTTCAAGTATACATTTCGATAATATCGACGTTGCACATCCTCCTGCTAGAAAGACGCCGAACTCCGCATAGCTTCCAAATTGCCGAACAAATTGCATGGTCGAATCAGTACCTTCTATAAGATTCGGGGATTTATATCTGGACACATAAGATTAAACGTTGTAATTTGGACGCGCTGATTTGTGTAATTGCTACGCATAATATCTGAAAATATTTCCTCAAACAACGTGAAGTACAGATTTAAGTAAATTCAAGAATAATAATTGCGTACATGGGTGATTACCAAAAAGTTGACAACTTTAAGTCCTAGTCATTTTTCACTTTTCTTTAGAATAATTAATTTTTTCTAAAATGATCTCAGTAAAATGCTTATATCAACGCAGATTGAACAATTTAGTAAAGTTTTAAAATTGTAGACCTTGTCTTGTAGAAATTATATATGAAAATTACAAAATGTCCTTTCACGCACCTGTCCAAACTTACAAATCTATTAATCTAATATGAAAAATTGGTATTAAATTTTGACACCATTTTTTAAATGTTTGAGATTGAACCATATCACTTTTATATTCATTTGGGAAAGATAAAAGTTAAGATTAGAGTTCAACATTTTAGAGTTGAGGATTTTAAAAATCCCTTCAAAGTCTATCCCACAAGTTTTTTGTCTGGTTATTCTGCATTGCTATTTTAGGATAAAATTTGAAAATAATTATTCAAAATATTTCAAATGCGAGCTAAAATTGTTAATCTCATACTTACGAAGACTTTAGTACAGTTAGAAATCGATTTAGCAACATTGATTCTAAATAACAGTTGATAATGATCAATATTGTTGCGTGATATTTTACACAAAATGTTCTGTAACGCTCCATATTAATTCATTATGCTATAAAATGAGAAGATATTTTGAAACCATAAAGTCAAATAAAAAGAAATCGTGAAAATAATAATTTTTCCCATGATTTAAAATATTTATCTATGTTCTGCTTATATTCTTGAAACATTTAAAAAAAATTTTTTATCATAGTTGCATGTCCTGTCACACGACCTTCAGCAACGTATACAATTCATATCCATCACAAATACATACCTTGATGTATTGGTTGTATGTTTTCATACTCTCCTGGGTTACCCTTAATTTTACAGAAAATATTATAGGCACTTTGGAAGTTTGTTTATTTTCGAAAATCTAATTGCCTAAAAGTGGCGTTTGAAAATACTCTGATACTGAAAACACATTTGGTTATTAAACTGCTATTGTTCCTTTGGTGCTATTCAAAAACAAAAGGTGACTGTAGGGAGCACATTTTCACATTCATCAAAAACACGAACTCGCCTTTTTTCGGGATTACTAAATTAAAGCTTCACATAGATAAAAAACGTGAGCGATCAGCCAAAAGTCGACACTGACTTCTCTTTTTCGGGATGTACAATGAAAAGCGCGAACCGTTTTAGGCAGTTTTGTTGCAAATAAATGCAAACCGTATTTTATCATGATGTGCAATGCTAGAATTGAGTTATACCTGAATAATATACCTCGACGATATCTGCAACTTCATCATATATGGATGATACCAATGAAAAATGTTATATAAATGAAAGTGAATACGCGGTTAAACATGTTAAATCCTCCCTAGTTTGATTAGATTTGAAAATATGATTGAGAATATGTTTCAAGGCTGGGTGATATTCGAGATTCATGTTATCAAATTAAATATAAAATCAATATATTAATAATTTCCAAGGCACATGGACACTCGAAAATAAATTTAAATGATTTTGAGATGTTCAGATCTTTGGGTGAAGTTTGAAGAATTGTTCTTGTGGATATCTGACGAGGACAAAGATGGCAGGCGATTAGAAAACTACAGCATAAACTGTCACAAAGAATTTTCACTTGCTTCCGACACGCCTTGATACGGGGTGTCGAATGTGAATTTTCGAGAATCAGGAAATTGACCAAGGGGTGATCTCTCGCTCTGTTCCCAAGGGAGCAGAGTGATGAGGGTTCGAGATGACTGACAATTTTTATATACATGACGTGTGCATATGCATAGCCTAACAGCACTTTTGAATTACGGTCCTTTCATGACATCTCAGTGAAGAACTTTTTCTGCAATTACAACAGAAGTCTACAATTTATGATTGACAAGAAGGATTAACAAATGCGTGAAATAATAGAAAGAGTAGTAATTGATGCGAGATATTTTTACATTTTCATAATTTATGATAGAAGGTATTAAATTCATGTGAATTTGGATCTATCCAGTTTTCATCAATTTTTGGGGGGGGGGCGGGTTTTACGATAATGTCTGTCTATCAGTTTGTCGCATAGTGGTCAAACCTCGGAATTCAATATTCATTATCCTCTACAGGTTCTATTTCTTGATGGATTTTGATGATTGTTTTTAGAAACGTCCAGCATTAATTGCTTAAACTCTTGGTTAACTTGGATTTTTTAATTACCTTTGTGTTTTTTGATTATCTTTTGTGTTTTTTGATTACCTTTTGTGTTTTTTGATTTTTCCCTTTTTTCCCTCTTTTTTTCATTATGTTATACTTGTCTCTAATGAGCCGAAAAGTGAGGTTTTTGGAAGTTTATTTTTTGTTTGTGAATCAATTTTTGCTTATTTTACAATACATTTTTCAATTTTTGCTTAGTTTGCGGAAGTTATTCATGATAAAATGGATTTCCTTTTAATCTTAATTTAAAAAACCTAAATTGTTTGGCCTCGAGGACTGCGCGTGTTTACACACTCTTGGTTTATATTGAGAAACTGCACTGATAGAAATGAATAAGTGGTACAACAATATTTATGATTAAATTAGCTCTATTTTATTGCTGGCATAGATACAGCCATACAGTATGTCTGTTTTGGCCATCCGATTCTTGTTGCTTACGAAAGTAAACGCGCAGGCGCGATCAAGATGGGCCTGTTGTGAACTAAACAAAGCGAGTCGGGTAAATCAGTCATACAAAGGGTATTGCTAAACGACAACATTTCAGAGATAGTTCCCTCAAGCAAATGTTTAATAGAATTACACATTTCATATAATAGCAACACAAAGATTACATTTTTGTACCACAAATATAAGTAACTTGTATTTACCATATTTCAGTAAGTGCATTTCCTACTCTTTATCCTTGAAGTACACGTATTATATTATAAATATACTCGTAATTTTTCAACCAACGATCATATGGTTAAATCAACATTATTATTTCTATCAGTGTGGTGAGTCAGCAGCCTTTGAGGGTTCGAATCCTCTCTGAGTTGCGAATTTATAATTTAATATAAATTAAATCGCACAAATAATTTTGTTCCTTTTTATATTTAAGTCCGAAATTTTCAGGATCTGTTCGTAAAAAACTTCGAAATTTATCCATACATTTCTCATAGAAATAAGGATTTAATGTTTAATTTTTTTATCTCGTATCCGAGAACAACCTACAAGTTTGTGACTTTTTTACGGATAAATTGTTCCGTGTAGCAGTCATTATAACAAATTTTAGATGGAACAGACAATGTGTTCAACAGTTAAGCATTATAGTTGAGAATTTGTTCATAATTATTAAGTTTAATGATAATAGAATTATTTATGTTCTATAAGTGCAGATGAAATTATGCTAATCAATGGTGAATTTATTTTGACAATTTTCAACGATAAGAAATCATATGGTTGAAAATGCTAATTTTGTCACTTTGCTTGTTCAAATATAATAATATTTGAACAAGTAAAGTGACAAAATTAGCATTTTTAACTGTTGAACACATTGTCTGTTCCATCTAAAATTTGTTATAATGACTGCTACACGGAACAATTTATCCGTAAAAAAGTCACAAACTTGTAGGCTGGTCTCGGATACGAGATAAAAAAATTAAACATTAAATCCTTATTTCTATGAGAAATGTATGGATAAATTTCGAAGTTTTTTACGAACAGATCCTGAAAATTTCGGACTTAAATATAAAAAGGAACAAAATTATTTGTGCGATTTAATTTATATTAAATTATAAATTCGCAACTCAGAGAGGATTCGAACCCTCAAAGGCTGCTGACTCACCAGTTTCTCAATATAAACCAAGAGTGTGTAAACACGCGCAGTCCTCGAGGCCAAACAATTTAGGTTTTTTAAATTAAGATTAAAAGGAAATCCATTTTATCATGAATAACTTCCGCAAACTAAGCAAAAATTGAAAAATGTATTGTAAAATAAGCAAAAATTGATTCACAAACAAAAAATAAACTTCCAAAAACCTCACTTTTCGGCTCATTAGAGACAAGTATAACATAATGAAAAAAGAGGGAAAAAAGGGAAAAATCAAACTTCTAGCCATTTATCAGACGAACTCGAACCACACATGCCCGCGCACCGCGCGTTTGGGCGAGCGAATGTGAGGTCCACATGCAGGCGAACCTACTTACCAGTTCCCAGATATGTGGGAAAGCTCGTGAGTGCTCTGAAAATCTTTTCCCAATCACTCATAATATTTTTGAAATCATTTACGAAAAAACGGTGATGAACCGTTTTAGAATTGTCACATCGAGTTCGTCAATTATTTCTCAAAGTTCGCAGATTATTTACGAAAATACATCAATATGCGATGCATTTTTCTCGTATCCGAGACCTAGCTACTAGTTCGTCATTTTCTTAAGGACACATATTTCCATGTAGATCGCTATATAGTAATGGCTTATTACCATACGTCAAGAAATTCCATGGTTATAAACAATTTTCTCAACAATTCTTCAATTTTGGTTTTTACCTCTAGGCCAAGCTTTTCATTAATGATTGTTATAAACAAATGCCTCACTATAACAGTTTTCTACCTAAAGAGGTGATTTAAAAAAATTATTTGATAGTGACCCAAGGGAAGTCAAAAACGCCTTCTGGGACACTTTAAATGATACAATTAGTATTTGCGATCAAGGTGAAAGGATAATTTTACTAGGAGATATGAACGGATGGGTCGGCGTCCAACGTCAAGATACAGATACAGATAGGGTACTAGGTAAATATGGGGATCCAAGAAAAAATTATAATGGGGAAAAGTTAGTTAGCCTTTGTTTAGAAAAGGGCCTATTTATTACAAATACTTGGTTTCGACATAAAATGATCCACACGTACACCTGGAGTAAAGGAAATAACCGCAGTATTATAGACTTCGTGATTGCGGATGAAAGGCTAAGAGAACTAGTTAAAGATACAAGAATCATGAGGGGTTCCGAATGCAATACTAATCACTACCTTTTAGTCTCAAAAATAAACTTAGGGCGGGGATGGAGAAGAAAGAAAACAAATAAAACAAAACAAACGCGAATCAGGATTGAAAATTTACAAACCCCGGAAGTGCGATTAGATTTTCAGAATAAGATAAATGAACGCATAAATAAGGCAATTTGGGATGGATTTAGAACTGATAAAGATGTAGACGGCGCGTGGACTATGTTGCGGGATATCATTGTTCAAACTGCGATTGAAGTATATGGTACGGCGGTAGTAGGAAGAAAATCTGGTGATGCGTGGTGGAATGATGAAATTAAGGAAGCCTAACAAGAAATAAAAGAAGCGCACAAGAGAACGTTAAACATCAGAAGTCTTAGCGATGAGGAGAGAAGTAGACTTAAAAATGATTACAGACAAAAAAATAAGAAAGTTAAACGATTAGTCAAGGAAAGCAAAGATAGAATGAGAAGAGAAGAAATTAGAAAACGACTTCCAAGGAACCATGCAAATAATATTCAAAGAGATAA
>CAKNWT010106392.1:6266-17266 GCA_932066315.1 Andricus coriarius
TTCGACGGATCTATCATAAATGACTGATCCGCTCTGATTACTTACATATTTCTCTAACTTTCGCTTTGTAGGAACAAGGTTCTTGTTTTAACGTAAAGGCCGTTTGCTCCGCTGCCAAACGTCTGGTTAAGATAGTTAA
Organism: Andricus coriarius; assembly: GCA_932066315.1. Taxonomy (NCBI): domain Eukaryota; kingdom Metazoa; phylum Arthropoda; class Insecta; order Hymenoptera; family Cynipidae; genus Andricus; species Andricus coriarius. The sequence continues at coordinate 6,406 of CAKNWT010106392.1, forward strand.
GCTTTAGTTTTTGAGAGGATATTTTTGCTGATTTTCTTCAACCCATAGTGAAATCTGCCGTTGATCTTCTTCAGACTGTCGACAACTCCTGGCTCTGCAGTTATTACAAGTTGGGTAGCTTGACTATCCGCCTACAATGTGACTTGTCGCAATGTGAATTTTCGGGGTTGGCATGACTCAATCCCATATCAATAAAATTTTCCTATGATTCTTGATACAATTAATAAAAAAATGTGTATAGCAATGTGGTAACATGGCAGAAGTGAAACTTTACGTCCGCTTGACCTCATTTAAAGTACACTATTAATTCATTTAGGACGCGCATAATTGCAAACGAGCTTTCATAGTGGTGAAGTAGTGGGAACATGATGGGTAGATCTCATAATAAGAGAGTGCAGAGAGATAGAGACAGCATATAAATTTTTTGCTTAGCGTAGCAATAGTGGGGATATCAAAGAGGAGTCTTTAAAGCAATAACTGCAAATCGCCGCACAAAAGGGAGACGTGACTACAGAGAGTAGGTATGGACAGAATACTTGTAAGAGAGAGAGAGACTTCCGGGCGTACGTTCGGTATAATCCTAGGTAAATAAACCTAGGTATAATCTCATTCAATATGAGCAAGGGTATATGAATAGTATCATTTTGTCATTTTCAAGTAAACTGGTTGAAAATTTAAGTACATAATTGTTGCCTTTATTATTAGAGAATCATTCACAATTTAAATTTTGTCTTTTAGAAATAAAGAGAGGTAGATTACTACAGTAATCTTGTTCGCTATTGAGTTTCCCTTTTTGTCTTTCATAGATGATTAACTTTCTCCTTGACGTACGCGATTATATTTTCGCAGGCAAATGCAAGAATTCCTAACAAAAATCCAAAAACGAGAAAAAACATTATTTGCCTACACATACGATTCGAGAGATTCAGTACTTGCAGATTGTAAAGTGCAGTTTTCATTGCTCAACATTTAACAGAAATTTTCACGATTTTATTTATAATCATCATAATTATAGGCCGGGCACAGGAATAGCTGTAAGTTTGCTAAGTCAATATAAAGCCTATTTCATGGACACTCCCTTTCCAATATTGCTGGTTTCCAATCGTCAATTGTCAATTTCGCCCGCTATCAACTTAACATTTTAAGGAGCATGTGCCAGGGTATCACGTGAATAATCACGTAATTTATATTTGGCGGTTTTGTTCAAATAGTGCAATTTTATTTATTTTGTATGGAGAATTTAACTGAGAGCTGGGTTTCAGAGCTCTAGCTAAAATAGAATTTAATAAGCTAAGGTTTATTTCAAGAAAGGAAAACTTAATGGAATCCCGGAAGACCCTGAGCTCGTCGACAGAAGCGCTATACGACACCTCAGCGCTGGAGAGACCTATACATACCTGGGCGTGCCACAGAGCCACATTCAGGATGTGACATCTATAAAGGATACTCTACGATGCAGATGCAAACATCTTATTCGAGGGATTTGGTCTTCCGAACTGTCGACGAGGAACAAAGTATCTGCGAAGAACATGCTTGCCGTCCCGGTAGCACTCTATTCATTTGGAGTGCTTCCATTAGCGAAGGACGAGCTCAGTTTCCTCGATATCGGGTCCCAAAAGGTTATGCACATGAACAAAAGCATGCACCTTTAATCTTCTGTTCCGCGACTTTACATCTCACGCCGTCAAGGTGGTCGCGGAATACTAAATCTTGAATATCTTCACAACAGTATTATTTTGGGTACAGCACATATAGTCGCAAATGTACAAGAGCCTCTTCTTAAAATGGTCAGGAAACACGAAGAAGTGGGCAAAGGGGCGTTTCTCTACAAAGCAGCGGAGGAGGCTGCTGAAACACTCGGCCTTGACTTCAATATCAGGGATGAGCAAAGTGCATCAAATCTTATCCATCTCGAGGACTCATTCCTGAAGGCCCGGATTAAGAAAGCAAAGGAGAAAAACTTCCGCGAACAGCTCCTCGAGAAGAAGATGCACGGCATCTTCCACAGAAATGTGGAGGATCTGTCGATCTCGTATGATCTATCGTTTGCTTTCCTTAAATCACCCGGATTGAAGTCGAGCACGGAAGGTTTCATTTTGGCATGCCAAGACGGTGTCATTTCCACTCTAGCATACTGTCGCCACATCTTGAGCCAAGAAATTCCCGATTAAAACTGCAGAGCATGTCATGCACACCCCGAGCATCTAGGACACATACTATCTGGTTGTCCAACTCATGCGGGAACGACCTACATCCAAAGGCACAATGCGGCACTAAGAGTAATTTATTACCATCTCTGTCACCCTTACGGCATCAGCCCAAATACCGCTCCGCTTGACGCTCCTAGGGAAATAGAGTCAATTTCCTCAATAGAGGAAATGTTTCAAAATAAATAAATATATATATATATATTTATATTTATTTTGAACCATTTTCTAATATTTCCACGTAGTATATTCATTTTTCTAATTATAAAGCCGCCGAATATCAAGCCTAATATAATAACATGTAATAATTGGCCGCATGCAGACTGTCACATGTCGTTAAGGAAAGTATATAAAGTTTGCTTATTTTATAGCAAATAAAGTTGGTTTACGTAACCATTGTTTTCTTAACTCCAAACCACCATTTAAGTGTAGGTAATCATTATTGTCAAGAATGAGATAATCGTTCACAAGGCCGTAGCCTGAAAAATTTTTCGGGGGGGGGGGGATATACAGAACGAAGAAATTTAGGGGGAAGGATTTTAAGCGGCACATAGGAAAGAGTATGTATAATTATTACGTACATGTTTCAAGAAATTCGGGGTGGAGGGGATCAAACCCTGGTCCTCCCCCCACTCCTGGTTACAGCCTTGATCGTCACATTTATACAAATAAAAAAATATATATATATACATACAAAACCTTATCAGTTATAGCTCAAGAAATCTTTTCAAAATCAGTTCCTTGTCTCTAGCAAAATGAAGATTTTGATTTGTACTCTACAGCTCTTTGCTTTTATGATATTTCTTAATTCTGTTCGTAAGTAGAATATGGTATAATACTAAAATAAAATCACTATCATTTTACGTATTCAATCTTGACATTTCTGCGTAATTATGTTCTATTTACCGGAAAAGTGCCTTATTAATTGTTATAAAATCATTTGTTATAAAACCAATTTAAATCCAAATTTTTGACGTTCACTTTGCTACTTTGTTTTCATAAAAAAGTAATTCAAATGTTTTCCATGTGAAAGTTTCAAACCCATAGCACAGACCTCTGCTATTAATATTAACTGAGTTTGTGATTATATTCAGGTCATTTTTATTTGGGACCAGTAACTTTAGGTATTCTTGAAAAAATTGGCTTATAAAAAATCCCTGCATAATTTCTTACAGAATCAAGTTCACTACCGCCACGTCAGCAACGACGTCAGCAACTACGTCAACTAGTGTACCGCAATGGACGCCCTTTTGGACTAATAATTGATGGATTTCTTCATCTATTTGAAATACCTGCTGTTGAAACCGGTAATTTAAAAATTAAAATACAATGTAAAACAAATATCAGAAATTCGGACTAAAACGTCTCATCCTTTTTCCTAATTATGGAGTATCCAAAATTTAATTACTTTGAAAATTATAGATAGATTCACAATACAAGTCCTCGTATAATTATAAAGTTATTGTTTTCTTTTATCTTTAAATTAATGAATGAACCTATATTTTTTACAGGATCGATTTCACCAACGCGACCACAACAACCTCCAAAGCCTTTCAGTCTTCCTGATGGTGCTCATGTGTACCGTAATTCAAATTTTCTTGGAGAAACCCACGGTCAAGCGATTTATGGAAATGGTCTAGATGGTAATTTAAAAACTAAAACACAATCTAAAACACATATTTGCAAATACTGCCAAAAACGCCTAGTTCTTTCTTCTAATTAATGAAGAGCTTCATGGTACATAAATAAATAACAAAAATAATTATAAATCAATAAAGAAGAAAATCTTAGCAAAAATAAGTAATCTAATTGCATTGACAATTATTAGTAGACTCACAATTTCGTAAAATTTAGTAGTTCATAGTTAATTACATTTTTAAATCTTCAAATTAATTAATAACAATATTTTCCTTACCGGATCAGGTCAGCGAATGAAAAAGGAACCTGAAGAAGGAGATTTAGTGATCAAGAGTGGACTTACCATTGCAAAATATGAGAATAATATATTTCGCGCGTATCGTCAGCAGGGGCAGCAGCTGCAGTAGGCACATGCACTTCCTCTTTTAGCTGGTAATTTAAAAACTAAAATACAATCTGAAACAAATCTACTAGAGAATTGTATACCTGAAGAATCTAGTTTATTTTCAATTAAGAGGTGTTTCGGTTCTCTATAAAATATTCTTCATCCCAGTTTAATTAAATCTGAAAAAACAAATTTATTTCCCATAATAAAAGCCGTGTTAATATTAACTTTTCCGAAATGATTTGAATATGCGTTTTCTGGACCAATATCAAATTTTTGGGACGCAGTGAAAAAAAATCACAATATATGTTTTGCTATGATGTTTTTGTCAGCTGGTGCCAAAAATTCTATAACGAACATGGTTCGTTTCTCGAAGTCAAGAAGAACTATGTCAGGCCTCGAGTGCGCAACAGAATCAATTGTCGAGAATATGAATTTCCAGTATATCCGACACTTCTCATTCTCGACAATTGACTCTATTTCCCTAGGAGCGTTTAGCGGAGCGGTATTTGGGCTGATGCCGTAAGGGTGACAGAGATGGTAATAAATTACTCTTAGTGCCGCATTGTGCCTTTGGATTAGGTCGTTCCCGCATGAGTTGGATAACCAGATAGTATGTGTCCTAGATGCTCGGGGTGTCCATGACATGCTTTGCAGCTATCATCGGGAATGTCTTGGCTTAAAATGTGGCGACAGTATGCTAGAGTGGAAATGACACCGTCTTGGCATGCCAAAATGAAACCTTCCGTGCTCGACTTCAATCCGGGTGATTTAAGGAAAGCAAACGATAGATCATACGAGATCGACAGATCCTCCACATTTCTGTAGAAGATGCCGTGCATCTTCTTCTCGAGGAGCCGTTCGCGGAAGTTTTTCTCCTTTGCTTTCTTAATCCGGGCCTTCAGGAGTGAGTCCTCGAGATAGATAAGATTTGATGCACTTTGCTCATCCCTGATATTGAAGTCAAGGCCAAGTGTTTCAGCAGCCTCCTCCGCTGCTTTGTAGAGAAACGCCCCTTTGCCCACTTCTTCGTGTTTCCTGACCATTTTAAGAAGAGGCTCTTGTACATTTGCGACTATATGTGCTGTACCTAAAATAATACTGTTTTGAAGACATTCAAGATTTAGTATTCCGCGACCACCTTGACGGCGTGAGATGTAAAGTCGCGGAACAGAAGATTTAAGGTGCATGCTTTTGTTCATGTGCATAACCTTTTGGGACCCGATATCGAGGGATCTGAGCTCGTCCTTCGCTAATGGAACCACTCCAAATGAATAGAGTGCTACCGGGACGGCAAGCATGTTCGTCGCAGATACTTTGTTCCTCGCCGACAGTTCGGAAGACCAAATCCGTCGAATAAGATGTTTGCATCTGCATCGTAGAGTATCCTTTATAGATGTCACATCCTGAATGTGGCTCTGTGGCACGCCCAGGTATGTATAGGTCTCTCCAGCGCCAAGGTGTCGTATAGCGCTTCTGTCGACGAGCGCAGGGTCTTCCGGGATTCCATTAAGTTTTCCTTTCTTCAAATAAGCCTTGGCACATTTTTCTAACCCGAACTCCATTCCAATTTCTTAAGTGTACTCTTTGACAATGCCTAAAGCTAGATAAAGTCTCTCTTGATTTTTAGCATAGATCTTAAGATCATCCATGTAAAATACATGAGTGACTTTATGCTTTCAATTTCCAGGTTTTCCGCAGAGGTACCCTTGGGAATGGCGAAGTGCGAGAGACAGTGGCAATAATGTGAGGAAAAAGAGGAGAGGGCTCATGGTGTCACCCTGAAATACACCTTTCTGAAAGGTGACACTGTTAGTGATCACACGATGTTTTCCAGATGAGATAGTAAATCTGGTTTTCCAAAGCGGCATTAATCTCTCTATGCACCTCACGATATGTGGATGGACCTTTAAGCTTTCCAACAGACAGATGATAAGTCTATGGCAGGTTGAATCAAAAGCTTTCCGGTAATCAATCCAGGCCATCGATAGGTAACGCTGATAGAATGCTGCGTCTTTACAGACACATCTATCGATGAGCAGGTTCTCCCGACATCCTGCTGCGCCATTCTTTGAGCCACGTTGCTCGTACATCTCTCGCCACACAGGTCCAATTTTGCAAGCAATCCTATAATTTAGGATAGCTGTGAAGATCTTATACAGTGTGTTCAGACAAGTTATTGGCCTGTAATTTTTAGGGTCAGCTAAGTTGCCCGTCTTCGGCAGGAGCACTGTGCGCCCTACTACCAACCACTCCAGAATAGGCTCTTCCAACTTTAGATATGAGGTGAAAATGCAGGCCAGATGCTGGTGGGTTGAAGGAGACTTCTTCCACCAGAAGGTCTTGATACCATCTGGTCCCGGAGCGGAATAGTTCTTCATGCCTCTTAATACGTTTTTCACCTCCCCGGTAGTGATAGGTGGGCATTCCTCCTCAGATGTTATGAGGGAACTGCACAGCTCCTTGCAGCTATTTATATTCTTCGAGTGTTCTTTCAGTGGAGGGTCTTGGAAGAGTCGAGATGGGTCAGACAAAAACTGTTGATTTTCTCTGACCCACCTCTGTCTCCGCTCTAGATTTCTCCTAGCGTTAGATAGTACTCGTATTCTGTCAACAATATGCTGCCTGATGGTCAGTAGCTTTGACTTGTTAAGTGTGTGAAGACAGATCCGCAGCCCGCGCGCGAACTGTCGAACCTTGGCAGTGAAAGTCCTGCCAGATGTTATATAGTCAATCACACACTGAATGCGCGACGCGTACTGTCTGGCCCAGTATATCTTTGTGCTGAGTCGACGCATTCGTAATTTTGGTATTATGATCAACCGTTGGTTTTGTTTTAGGGTTTGCATCTGCCAAAGCTCTCGCTGCATTAAGCACACTACAATTAATAGTCCAGAGGTCAGGATCTTCGGAAGAATCTCCACGAAGCTCGTCATCCAGTTCAGCCAGATCTTTGGGCTTAAGAGAAACCTGAATGTTGATGTTTCTCCGGGTCCTGAAGCGTCGCTCTTCCTCTATTGGATGTCTGCTCGCGGTTGGTCTCGGTGTCGCCTCTCTTTCTCTGCTGCCGGCTTGTTCTGGCTGCGGTTGAGTAGGCGCTTCACTTATACAGGGTGTACACGCTGGGGCTTACCAACAATTATGCAACCTGTATCACACGACAATACTAACCTGATGGCCGTGTATGACGGGTTACATACTTTTTGGTAAGCCCCTGCGTGGACACCCTGTATAATCGGCATTGTTAACAGACCCATTGTCGGTAGCCCTGCGCGTTCGATTGTTTTGAACCGCACTTACTACAACTATGTTTGGTGTTGTCATTGTTGTTCCCACGAGCAGCTAGGGAAAAGGGTTCGTCCATCCTTGTAGAGCCCCGCATGCAAGGATAAGGCTGCATACTCTGAGAAGTCGCCCGGTATCCCAGAGTCACCGCTCACGGCGTGCCTGAACGGGAGTTAAATAAAATTTTCATGAACGACTCAGATCTTTGCAGGATCTTTGAATAGAACATAAATGTCGAAATAAAACTGGTTTAAAGGTTTTTTATACCTTTTTTCACTAATTTCGTAACTAAAGCGGCTTGCAAATACTTATTTCAAAGTTACGTATCAGCTAAAATCTACATTAATTTTCTGGGTAAAAGAACTTTATTTAAACAAAATTCTCCCGCTTATCTGGAGTCGCTATTTTATTTTAAGACAGCTACATAATTTTTTTAAAGTCAAAAAATGGTCTGGTTTTACGGAAATTTCAAAAAATTCTTACAATTTTTTAAAACGAGCTAACAAAACCAGATAAGCGGGAAAACTTTGTTTGAATCAAGTACTTTTAACGAAAAAAACACTTTCATAGACTGCACATTTATTTCTGATTCAAATTTAATTGAGACAGTCGCTATACGAGAATGTCGTTTTTACCTGCCTTCTTTTATGACTCTTTTTGAACGACTGCAGCTTAATTTTCGTATTTTTTTCAGTTAATTTTTATAAACAGAAAGTTTCTCCGTCATCACTTTTCTTAAATTTTAATGTTATTGAATTTTATTTGATCATTATAAATTATCCTTTATATTGCAGTGAAAAATAAGAGTAACTCGAATAAAGCTGTGAACTTATGGATTTATTTTAATAAGATTCATATCATCATAACATTTGGTACAATACTTTGAGAAATGAATTCTTGAGCACTGAAACTTAATTGAAGTTTTTAAATGTATTTGTATATTTTAAAAGAGAAAAAAACTTAGATATGAGAAGAGTTTTATTCGCAAACAGCCCGCAATAATCGTTCATCATCATTAGAATTCGCTCTTCCAACTTCATACTTCTCCCACGGAATTTTAAAGTCATGATGAACGGATTCCATTGCCTGTTCATTATAGAATCCCAAATAAATATTATCATCAGACAAGTTGTGGATAAAAATAATTTACGAACGTAAACAGACAAGCATATCATTGGTTTTTCATCATTTATGTTTATCCTTTTTTTATTTTTCATTTTTTTTTAAAGGAGAGATGATTTCCATTATAACTAAATGCAAGAATTTTCAGTGTTTTCAAATCGAAAAATTCTTACGAAAAAGAGTACAAACAAACAAAAAGTTTACGAAAATTAAGCTGCAGTCAATGGGCGCGTTTTTTTCGCTAAAAGTACTTGATTCAAACAAAATTTTCCCGCTTATCTAGTTTCGTTAGCTCGTTTTAAAAAATGGTAAGAATTTTTTGAAAATTGCATAAAACCAGACCATTTTAGGACCGGAAAAAAATTATGTGGCTGTCAAAAATTAAATAGCGACACCGGATAAGCGGGAAAATTTTGTTTAAATAAAGTGCTTTGACCCAAAAAATAAATGCAGAGATTCGCTGATACGTAACTTTGACCAAAGTATTTGAAAGCCGCTTTAGCTACGAAATTAGTGAAAAAAGGTATAAAAAAACCTTCAAGCCAGTTTTATTTTGACAGAGCTCGACGAAAAAATTCCATTTTTGTCCAAAACTTCCCAATTTATGTTCTACTCAAAGATCCTGCAAAGATCTGAGACGTTCATGAAAATTTTATTTAATTCCCGTTCAGGCACGCCGTGCGCTTTGAGTAACCATATTCAGCAGAAACTCTTGGTACAGGGACCCTCTATCCACAACACGAGGACGCGTTCGGCGGCTTATATATATATATATTTGTTTTGTCTCGTTATTCTTTTTTGAAGCAATTTCGTTTTAATGAATATTTATATTTTTCGTATAGAATGAAGTAAACATTTCATGGCAAGATATGTATAACACAAACTGTTTGTTAATATTGTATACTGTCGGATTGACGAAAATAATCTCAACTATTAAATAATAGAAACTAAAATAATTTTGCACTCTCTTTGTCACCAGTTCGAAATAATGAAGATATACCGCCTACGCGTAAGGACAACATAATACGAAGATGATGTCATATATGAACATTAACGGAAAACTAAAAAATATACAAGCTTCATAGCCTGTCCCTTCCCGAGTCGAAATATAGGTCCTCCTTTTATCCTCCAAATTCTCTATTTTCGAGAACCTAGGAGTATCAAAAGAGGATTTATTTCAATATATTCCAAGTCCTATTTAAGTCCTCAAAATGTGCGCAAATTTCCACTTTTGCATGTTTTGAGGACCAAAAGAGGACTTGGTGAAATCCTCGTTACAACCTCCTAGGTCCTCCATTAAATTCTCCATATACTCTAACGCACGTGCGTCGTAGAGCGCGCACTTTTTTGCCATTAAAAAATTTTCAATTGAAATTTTCTTAATAAATAGTCACTTCTCTACGTACACACAGGTAAAATAAGTTGAACTGTTAGGTACAGTTTCAATCATAGAAAACCAAGTCTGCCTCTCTATACAGGGTGTTTTTTTTAACTTGAGACAACGAAATATCTCAAAAAATACGCATCCTACGGAAAAAATGTCTGGAATAAAAACTTGTTATTTTCGAGGGGGAAAAAAGATTTGTTAAAATTTACCCCACCCCCACCCCCATAGGAGGCAGGGGTGGGGGTAACTTTGTAATTTCAAATGGCAACCCCAATTTTTTATCACAGATTCAGATTCTCCTTTACGAAATACGTAAGTTTTATTCGGAAAATTTGTTTCGATTCGCGATAGATGGCGCTGCAATTGCGAAAAATGAAATTGTTGACACTACTTTTAGCTCTACCCAGGAATAACGACGCGGACGTAGTAGTTGTCTATTTCCTTCGGGGTGCTTAATTTCGGTGAGTCCCCTTGCCTCTCACCATCCATCGGGGTGCTTAATTTCGGTGAGTCCCCTTGCCTCTCACCACAGGGATGCTTGATTTCGATTAATTATTTTACAATAAGTACTCAAAATGGTGTCCTCGCACTTCGATGCACTTGTTAATCCGAGCTTTGAAAGATTCCACACAACTGCGAATTGTGTCTGGTGATATTTGTGCACAAGCAGACCTGATTCGCTCGATCATGTTATCACGAGTTGTGGGCACTTCTTGATAGACGCGATTCTTTAGATAACCCCACAAATAGAAATCCGGCGCCGTAAGATCTGGCGATCTGGCAGGCCAATTTACTGGACCTCCTCTACCGATCCATCGTCCATTGAATTCGCGATTG
>CAKNWT010106406.1:518-10560 GCA_932066315.1 Andricus coriarius
TATGGGCCCCAGGATCGTTTTCGATTAAGTAAAAACGTAAAACAAAATCAGTGAGTGTCGTGGCGTTGTTTCGCTTTGTGTAGTGTGACGCCGTTTGAGTGAGTGAAAGCGTCGTATTTTGTGAAGTGTTTTGGAAGTGAATCAAAATGGCTTCGGTGCACTCAGTTCGTTTGGAACCTTTAGGAAAGGACAATTTTGACACTTGGAAGCTTCAGATTGAAGCACTGCTTATTAAGAATGACGCGTGGGCTTATGTGAACGGTAGGAAGCCCAAGCCAGTGGTGATGGCGTGAGATGCAACGACAGAACGTACGGCTTAACAATGGGAAGAAGCAGACCTGAAAGCACGTTCAGACCTGATTCTGGCGAGTAGTCCAGCGGAACTGAAGCAGATGAAAGGATGTGCAACTTCAAATGCTGTTTGGGTAAAGTTACACTCAATTTATCAATCTAAGGGACCTGCCAGGAAAGCCACGATAAAGGAACTCATCCTGCACAAAATGCATGAACGTGAGGACATGCGCGATCATATTTCGATATTTTTTGATGCAGTTGATAAATTAGAGGAAATGGAGGTCGATATTAACCAGGATCTCCTAACAATTTTATTATTGTATAGTTTGCCGGAAAACTACGAGAACTTTCGTTGTGCAATCGAGTCACGTGACGAATTGCCGACTCCGGAAACGTTAAAGATAAAGATAATCGAGGAAAATGACGCGCAAAAGGCTCAACATCGAGATAGCGGTCAAAACGCGATGATTGCGAGTAAAAAATTTAAAAAGCCCGCGAAATCGAATAATAATAAATCGGACAGTGACGGGAAATTTCCGTTTAAGTGTTTTCGGTGTAAAAAGGTCTGACATAAAGGTTCACAATGTGGTAAGGACAAGAACGCTGATAACGCTAAGAAAGTGGAAAAAGTGAGTTATCTTGTGACTACCGCGACTTGTGAGTTTCAATCCGCACTTAACGTAAAATCGTGTGTTTCTTCGCGTAAATGGTGTTTGGACAGTGGTTGTACGTCACATATGTGCCACGACGCAAGGTTGTTTCAGTCTATGGAAGAACCAAAGCAACGCTTGTTGAATCTCGCTAGCAGTGCTTCTGCGGAAGTTAAAGTGAGAGGTACAGTTCGACTACTGATAACTAACGGCTGCGAAGACAAGATTTTAAATGCCTAAAATGCGCTTTATGTTCCTGATCTGCGAACTGATTTTATGTAAGTTGCGAAAATCACAGACCGAGGATGCACCGTTACATTTCATAAAACTGGAGCAGAAATCCGTGACAAGCATGGTGACGTAAAGTTTGTTGCCGATCGTATGGACGATCTGTACTATGTGCGCGAAATCAGTGCATGGGTCATCTGAACGAGAGAGACCTGAAGAGAGTCGTGAATAATGGCGGAATAGTGGGAGCAGTGGTAGAGGGGGAAGTGAGTCTTCCTACTTGCGAAGTGTGCTTGAAAGGGAAATTCGCTAAAACGCCTCTTCCAAAGGAGTCAACGCGAAATACTGAACCACTTGTCATCGTACATACGGATGTCTGTGGGCCCATGCGGGTGGAATCCATGGGCGGAGCAAGATATATTGCAACTTTTACTGACGACTACTTGAGATGGTGCGAAGTTCGATTTCTAAAGAAGAAGAGCGATCTCCTGCCTGCATTCAAGGACTACAAGGTTTTAGTGGAAAATCAGTGCGGTAAGAAAATAAAACATTTACAATGCGATAACGGAAAGGAGTATTGCAATAAGGACTTCGACGATTTTCTCGCTCAGCAGGGTACAAAAAGAAGGCTTACCGTCACACACACCCCTTAACAAAACGGTGTGGCGGAAAGGAAAAACAGAACTCTGGTGGAAATGGCCAGATGTATGATGATTGAGATCAGCGATAGTTGCACAAGAGCGTGTATGGATTAGATTTTTTATTTTTCGTGCTTTTCTATTTTTTATATAAATAAACAACGAGCGAAAATGAGACATTTTTTAATTATTATTTTTTATATTCAAATCAATAACTTAATTAATCCCATTCTCGACGAAAATGTATCACAAAGTATCCAGCGAATATAAATAATTTACAGGATATTGAATCTAATTGTTATAAGCAAATTATATTAACAAAATGTCAACATATTGGAAATTTTGCTTCCAAGTATATTTGTAAGTTGAAATTGCTTGATTTTGTCAACAGGATCACGTTTGATCATGAACATTTGTTGTATGGTATAATTTGTTTATTTTATCAAAAAATTGTGTAAACAAATGCATAGTTTAGCCGTTTATTGGCATAAAGTAATCGTTTTTCTTTCTTAGTACCTTCAAATTCTACGAGTGGTAATATTTAGTGATTAAGATTGGTCATTCGATATTATTTGTTCATTTTATAAACAAATTTTGTAAACAAATGCATAGTTTAGACATTTATAGACAGAAAGTAATAGTTGTTCTTTCTCGTCGTCTTCAAATTACATAAGTGGTAATGCTTAGTGACGAAGAATTGTCAGTCGATATTATTTGTTTATTTTATAAACAAATTTTATAAACAAATGCATAGTTTGACCATTTATAGATAGAAAGTGATCGTTTTTCTTTCTAATCGTCTTTAAATGAGATAAATGGTGATATTTAGTGACGAAGAATTTTCAATTGATATTATTTGCTTATGTTATAAACAGATCTTATAAACAAATGCATAGTTTGAGCATTTATAGATAGAAAGTGATCGTTTTTCTTTCTAATCGTCTTCAAATGAGATATGTGGTGATATTTAGTGACGAAGAATTGTCTATCGATATTATTTGTGTATCTTATAAACAAACTTTATAAACAAATGCATAGATTGACCATTTATAGATAGAAAGTGATATTTTTTTTAATCTTCTTCAAATGACATAAGTGGTGATGTTTAGTTCAGAAGAATTGTCGTTTGATATTATTTGTTTATTTTATGAACAAATGCAGTTTCGACATTTGTAGACAGAAGGTAATATTTTTTTATTATTTCCATCAAATGATATCACTGGAAATATTTTGTGATGTTCTATAAGAATTAGCTTCCAAGTTGTACTTGTCAATCATTTCAATAATTTCAGGATCCATTTGAAATTCATTCTTGCTCCACTTTTGCCTTGAAGACGCAATTAATAGATCAGCTGAGATGACACAAGGAGCTTATGTATTAAGTCTTCATTGGTCGAAATTGGAGAGCACTTTCATGTGTTGAATTCTCTGAATCGCTTGAAATCCTTATTACGGGCTTCTGCAGCTTCTTCTGAATACGGTATATTTTGAATATTTGAATTATTGAAAAAACTGAAAAGCAGTTTTAAAACGAGTTTTACTTCAGTCAACTTCACCAACATTTACGTAAAACATTACTCTACTTGGAACTTACATTTTTTTATAAAATTTGTTTATAGCATAAGCAAATAATATAGATTGACAATTCTTTATCACTAAACATCACCACTTATGTCATTTGAAGACGATAAGAAAGAAAATTTATCACTTTCTATCTATAAATAGTCAAAATATGTATTTGTTTATGAAATTTGTTTATAACATAAACAAATAATATCGATTGCAAATTCTTCATCACTACACATCACCACTTATGAAATTTGAAGACGATTAGAAAGAAAAACGATCACTTCCTATCTATAAATGGTCAGAATATGCATTTGTTTATAAAATTTGTTTATAAGATAAACAAATAATATCGACTGACAATTCTTTGTCACTAAACAACACCACTTATGTAATTTAAAGACGATGAGAAAGAAAAACTATTACTTTCTATCTATGAATGTCCAAACTATGCATTTGTTTCCATAATTTGTTTAAAAAATAAACAAATTATACCACACAACGCATTTGCATGATCAAACGTGATCGTGTTGATAAAATCAAGCATTTTCAACTTACAAATATACTTTGCAAGCAAAATTTCCAATATGTTGACATTTTGTTGATTTAATTTGTTTATAACAATTAGATTCAATATCCTGTAAATTATTTATATTCTGTGGATACTTCGCTACTCATTTTCGTCGAGAAAGGGATTAATTAAGTTATTGATTTAATGATAAGAAATAATAATTAAAAAATGTCTCATTTTCGGTCGTTGTTTATTTATATAAAAAATAGAAAATTACGAAAAATAAAAAATCTAATCCATACACGCTCTTGTGCAAGTATCGCTGATCGCTTCTAAACAAAAAAAATTGAAAATCGGTTGAGAATTGTAGGCTGTAGGTGATTTTGAATAGTAAATTCCCGATTCAGCCCACAATGCACCCGTTGGTTGTGTGTGTATGAGATTCTTAAAATTCTTACCCACATAAAATAGCTTTGATTTGACTGATTGAGAAACCAAAGATTGTATGATTCAAACTTTTAAAATCTCTGTTCTGTACTATTATTCCTCCAGATGCCTTTCGTTCCTAAAATAATAACCGACATTTTTTTTCATCACTCAAAATATCCCGATTTACCATTAACATGGCGAAAAATAGGCTTTAAAAGAGACAGGGAAAACCAGTAAAAGACAGGGAAAACGCAGGGAAAAGTTGAAAAGGGAACTGGTGGGCACCCTGTTGGCAAAATCCTTCCTTTATGATACAGTAATAAAGAACATAAATTTTTTATGTTGTAACAAATTTTATATAAAAAATGTGCGATTTTTTCAGAAATTTGACACAATATAGATCGTAAAATTTAAATTTCAAAAACTGTAGTGCAGTCTTTGAAAATGTGAAAATGGATTTTTTAGTAACATTATTCATCAAATAAAAATTATTGTTCGTTCATGAAGTATCGTTAGGGAATGGTGTCGCTTCTATAAATCCTATTTATTACTTCATTAGACTAGGGCGCCAAAATATCTTAGTCCCAATGGATTAAAAAAATTATAAATAATCAAATTTCCTACAGTTTATGTTACTACCTAATTTGAAAACTCCCAATAATAGAACATTCACAAAATAACGTAACATACTGTAACACTCGACTTTTAGGAGGTTAACTATAGCGGGTGATATGACGTCATCAATCCAGAAAATAATAATAATGATAAAGTTAAAGAAGAAGGGATCACACGAGAGTGAGATCGAGGCTTGATGATTCAGTATAATAATAGATTTATTCAGAAAACCTAGCTGGCTCAATTTACATTATGTCCCTGTAATCCCTAACTAATGAGAAACGTGATTATCACCCATTCTTAAGGTGTCACACATACATACGCACATACACAGGTATAAGACCTAGAATTCTTACAATGCCCCTGAGCGTGTATTCTATTGTACACACTCTCGTACTGCGGAAAACTCTTGCGCTCTAAAACTCTACTCAACTGAAAGATATCATAATAAACGAAGATTATTTAAAGCAGACCCATGCGCGGGTCTCGCGAATAATAAGAATTTAGGAATAATCCGAACGATAAAATTTGATAATTAATTCATTGCTTAAAAGATACAAAATCACTTAGAAAGAAATCATAAAAATACCATCTAAAACATTATTAATTATCCATTATGAGACAATTATTTTTAATAGAACAATAACTGTTGATTAAAATATAGTCCCACGCGAGGGAAACGCGAACACAAAGATAAAATAACTAAAATAAAAATCCAGTGGACTGCAATAAACCTTTTTCTATACTATTCAAAATGTAAAAGTGAAATTTAACACAGCCTAATCGCAATATTCACAGAATCTTAGCAAGAGAAAGAAAATAGACAAATTTAATAGAAAATATCCTTTGAACGAAAAAGGGTCGTAGCCTGGCGCAGGTTCCTAGACGAGCGATCGGATTCAGTATCCACACAGTGTCAAGAATATAGTGCTGTGACAAGTAGCAGTTTATATTAAACCAGGAATCACTACCTGAACAAGAGTTGGGAGTAGACTCCGCTCGTCTCGTTAATGATTTTATGGATCTTAATGAGACAATGTGTCAGGCTTCAACTGTGAACTGTCACTATATTCTCGCGAATGGCCTAACAATTGAAATACGAGGGATTATCCTGATCGACACACACATAAAACACTCAAGATAAGGTGAGGCCTCTGAGGCATGCACACCGTTTGTAATTTATTGTAAAGAATGAAAATCGAACGTTGATTAAAATCGTTTTATTTTTTTAATCAGATTGTCGAGTTGACTCGAGTCTGCTTGGAAATAAATTGAGTTTTAATAGTCGTATTATTTTACGTGGGTAATTTTGTGGACCAGTAGACAAGGTTGACCTTGCTCTGATCGAAAATATACCTTTTGCAAAATCTCCCTACACACAATAAATTTTATTTAAACTTTTATAATTTTCCAAGTAATTCTTTAAATCACAAAAAGTGCACATATAAAATCACCTGGAACACACGCATCTATTCAATGGCTAAAGTGGCGTTAATTCACTTCGAAGCAAAAGTCGAGGAATCGCTCAATGGAATTGCAATATTTCTGTAAACCGGTACACAAGATTAATCTTGCTCCACTTTTAAAATACTTAACCCTTTTTGGAAGGATTAAAATGTATCATGGGATTTACCTCAGATATATTTTAATGTATGCATGCGTATATTCGGCGGTGGCGCCATCAAACGAGCCCGCAGGTTTTCAAGATGAAATAATAGATGCTTGAGGTTATATCCAAATGATTTGTAGATAACTTAATGAAAAATCTTATTAAATTGAAAAAAAAAACAATAGAAAAACAAATAGAAATACATAAATAATTACTGGAATAAATATTTATGTATTTCTGTTTGTTTTTCTATTGGTTTTTTTCATAAAAACGTGTTTGAAGAAAAAACTAAAGATGATGGAAGTATGTTTGAAACGTGGCTTGAAAGCAGTTTTTATTTGAAACTTGTAATCATATTTTTACGAAGTATTCGAGGGCCGGTACGTACATTGTAAGAGAACATACACTTTATTCGCTGGCTATAACGTTCGTTAATTTTCTATATTTCGACTGTCCCGAAGAATAAGTCACTAACAAAGTTTTCCGTATACACGTATACAGATTGTATCAACCATGGTATCAACTATATTTTACTTCGCTAGAGTGTCGTATCTCTATTAGTTTTTAAATGGAGATACGACACGCTAGCGAAGCATAATACAGTTGATACACTCTGTTTTCAGAAAAATTGGTAAGAGACTTATTCTTCGGGACAGACGATTTAATAATGTACGTACCGGCCTTCAAACACTTCTTAATAGGTTAGGCCCAGTAAATAACAAAGTTGACACCGTTCGGTAAACAATGAAGGAGTAAGAGAGATAGATGAAGCGTTGACCCTTCAGCGCCGCGTAGCGGGGAAAGACCTACAGAGCCATCTAACGAACCCGCAAAACAGGACCAGAATACGTGCCGTCGCGGTTGTCTATACTAGCAAAGATATTATACCTAAATGCGGCAAGGGTCAGGAGTGAAGACGCCCAATATACATAGCTAACTATTTTTCGCCTATATCTAGGTGCTGCCCTCTACAACTTTTCATTGTTTCCATAGCAACCGCGTCAAAGCGCGTGAATGTGTCACCGTGAATGACGAGAATGATTGAGACAAAGACACGAAGGAATACTATTCCTTCGTGGCCAAAGATATTATTGAGCTCACGAATATCCAGAAGTACTGTGACTTGAATTTTAATTTTTTTCATCGTTTTTTTTAGGCTGGATTTCGAATCGCATAAAAACTAATCTAAGACTTTAAAAAAAAATGTATTTTTAAATTGTTTAAACAATTTTTGTTTAAACAATTTGAATCTGAAAACATTGTTATTAAACATTGTTCCTTCAA
Source organism: Andricus coriarius (assembly GCA_932066315.1). NCBI lineage: Eukaryota > Metazoa > Arthropoda > Insecta > Hymenoptera > Cynipidae > Andricus > Andricus coriarius. The sequence continues at coordinate 8,343 of CAKNWT010106406.1, forward strand.
TATTAAAAAAAGTATCAGTCGGAAAGAAATTTCAAGAGTATGGAGAGATTCTTTAGTAACATATCCCTAGGTATTTTTTTTTAATTTTTGCAATACAAAAATTATTTAAACAGTTACATTCTTATTGCCATTTTTCCAGGTTTTTAATGTCTTTACACAAAAATATAAGCAAAACATATACTAATAGAAGGTTTAATCATTGTGCAAGTTTCCACAACCCACTCTTATCAATAATTAATAAAATAACTATTTTGTTTTTATCCCCTCTGCTAAAAGTGAATTTTGGAAACATCTGCAGGCGTTCTTTTCATTTTTCCAAAAAAGTAACTTTTTAAAGAATTATATTGTTTATAATTTTTAGAAATTTATTTTTCAAGAAATGAAAACAATGAAAAGTTACTTCCTGAAACGTAACGTACTCTACAGTATTATAAATAAATAAAAATCCTAAATAATGTGTAACAGTTTACACATTGTTTTTATTCCCTCCGCGTTCCGAAGTATTGAGTATTTCGAACTCAAGTTTAAAAAAATCAATTTCGAATTGAATTAAAGCCTTAAAATTTTGCAATTCAGAAACTAAAAGCATAGAAATCTTTTTTTGTACTGCTTTTATTAATTTTAAATGTAATACCTGGAAATTGTCTAATTTTTAGTTCAAGATTGAAAACAATATATAATTAAAAATTGAAAAATATTGGATTGGAAGATTCCAAGAATGAATAATGATTCTAAATTGAGTGTCAAAAATTAAATGATTGAAAATTGAAAAGTTAAAAAAAGTTTTTTTTTTTAAATCAAAACAGACCAAAATTGAACTACATATCTGAAATTGATACCTCAGTAATTGAATAATTTCTTTAATTTGTATTGGTTAAAATTTTAGAGTTTTGAATTTACATATTGAGCGCTAAATTTTCAATTTTACCTTTTCATAAGTTCTAATTTTGTGATCAAAATTTAAATTGTTGAATTTTGAAAAGTATTAACAATTTATGAATTGTTGAGAATTGTGATGTGAATGTAAAAAATTATTATTAAATATTAAAATTGATTAGACAAATTTTTCTGACATCAAAAAATAAATTCACTGTGATTATCACCGTTACAAATGGAACAATTTTAAACTATAAACCTCTAAAATTCAATATTCATAAAAAGTGTTCAGAATGAAGTAATTTAAAGTAGAAAATATTAATAATAAGAAAGTTTCTACTACAAAACGTTAGAAATCAAACGAATATTCAGAATCTTTATAGAAAATGTATTTCTTATTAAAAACTCATATTCATATATTTTAAAAAGTTCAACTGAAATTTTTGTTGGAAAAAAATTCAACTATTTTTTGATAAACTTATCTTTTTAATTTTAAAGTTCATCTATTTTATTCGAAATTGCATCTTTCTTTGATAAAAGTGCAACTATGTGGTTGAAAATTACTTTTTTCTTGCCTTAGGATTCGACTACTTTGTTTAAAAATTTTGATAGAACCACTTTGTTAAAAAATGATGTTTTGTTGGAGATTTATAATTTTATTTGAAAATTCATCTCTTTAGTTCAAAATTAACTATGTTGTTGAAAACTGACCTATTTAATGAAACATTCATCTTCGCTGGTAAAACTTGAACGACGTTGTTGAAAAATGGTTTTTTTGAATGAAGGTTTACCGTTTCGTTGAAAATGTAATTATTTTGTTGAAAATTCAACTGTTTTGTAGATAAATTGTCTTTTTGACTCAGAAATTCAACAATTATGTTAACAATTGATGTATTTTGTTAAAAATTTATCTTTTTTTGTAGAACATTAATTATCTCGCTGTAAAATTAATATTTTTTATTGAAAATTTACCTTCTTTATTCATAATGTGTCCCCTGAGGGTTTACATGACTTCCATTTCTTCCAATCTTGCCGTCTACATATTTTATAAAATCTTATCCTTACTATTTACAGTTATTTGCACCTATTTACAGAAAATCTTATATCTAGATCCGTATTTCTATTTTTTGACGATAGCGCAATTTGGGACGTGTTCGCGAACGAGTGAGCGAATGATTGAAATCGAGGGTGCAAGCGAGAGAGAGAGAGATAACGCAAACGCATCTTAATCTACTTAAGCTATTACGTAACTCCTTCCTTTTTTATCATCTTATACCATTTATTATATTTTGATTCCTCAATCATCTCCCATCTTTCTATTAATTGTCTTTCCCTCTCCCTT
>CAKNWT010106411.1:498-11676 GCA_932066315.1 Andricus coriarius
TGGGGCTGACAACTAGACTGTCCATCATATGACGAATCACTTCATAACTTGGACATGATTTCGTCTCACAAAACAAATTTCGTGCATAAAGGTGGTAGTTGGGTGCACAATGTACACAATGAATAATACAAACAATAAAATAGCCTCGGAATAATAATAAAACATCAAAAATTTAATTTTACGGTCAAACTATGCAAGATACGACAAATGATGATTATACAGAAATTTTGCACTCAAAAAAGATCTACAAATTTGTTTGACCCAAGGACGACCGCCTTCTGCATTTTCCCCGCAAGTGTCTCAGCATTTTGTTGATGCGCAGGGATGCTTTTGAGACTATTAACCAATGAAACCTTGGCATTTCCAAGAGCGCCGATGATCAAGACAATTAGATTAACAGAATATTCCGGGAATAACCGTCGCACCACCCTTATGAGGTCCTTATATCTCTCTTTCTTTTCTTTCTCCTAGGCTATGACGTTTTTGTCAGCTGGTGCGGAAAATTCGATAACGAACATGGTTCGTTTCTCGAAATCAAGGAGAAATATGCCAGGCCTCGAGTGCGCAACAGAAACAATTGTCGAGAATATGAAATTCCTGTATATGCGGCACATCTCATTTTCGACAAATGACTCTATTTTCCAAGAAGCGTTTAGCGGAGTGGTATGTGGGCTAATGCCGTAAGATTGGCAGATATGGTAACAAAGCACTCTTAGTTCCGTATTGTGCCTTTCGATGTAGGTCGTTCCCGCATGAGTTGGAGAACTAGATAGTATGTGTAATGTGTCCTAAATACTCGGGGTGTGCATGACACGCTCTGCAGCTATCATCGGGAATGTCTTGGCTCAAAATGTGGCAACGAGTTTATCTCCTGTGCTTTCTATATTCGGTCCTTCAGGAGTGAGTACTCGAGATGGATAAGATTTGATGTATTTTGCTCACCCCTGATATTGAAGTCAAGGCCGAGTGTTTCAGCAGCCTCCTGCGCTGCTTTGTACAAAAACGCCTGTTTGCCCACTTCTTCATGTTTTCTGGCCATTTTAAGAAGAGGGTCTTGTCCATTTACGACGGTATGTGCTGTACCCAGAATAATCCTGATGTGAAGAGATTTAACCCTTCGATTACACACTTCCCGACGCGTAACATAGCTGGCATACTGGGGTCTTTTTGACCCCAAGCGAAAAAGGCTTCCCGCGAAGACCCTAGCGGACCGAATGAACGGAACGGATACGCTACGTGGGCTGAAGGCGACTTCAAGTGTCCATAATCAAGCATCCATCATCGTTTAAGCAGTACTCCTTAAACGATTATGGATGCGCTTGAAGTCGCCTTCAACGCACGTTGTCGATAAGTATTATACTTTTTTAAAGTTTTTATCGTTGCAAGAAAAACTATTGCAATGACTCCGTGACCTTCTAACGCAAAATTTCGCATAGAATCCGAATTCCAACAAGTTAAATGTTCATCTTCCCTTTTTAATGAGTTTTTCTTGCATGCTACAGAGAGGATACGATGCGGATACTATAGGGATACACTGTAGCGTATCCGTTCCGTTCATTCGGTCCGCTAGGGGAGCCAATTGATTATTTTGAGTAGCTCAATTTTTCACACACTCTTGGATAGTTACGTCAAAGAATGCTGTGGTTTATTTAGTTTAACATTTATTTTAAATATGAAAAAAATTTGGCATAAGTTAAGACACAGCGAAAAATTACATTTTTTACGACAAAATTTATAACTTCTTTTTTCCATTTTTGATAACCGTATAAGTACTATTTTCAAATGTTGACGGGATTTAAATAAGGTTCAACATGCCTAGCCTCTTTTTGACCCACGTGTGCCAACGAAGGGTTAAGATTCAGTATTCCGCGTCCACCTTGACGGTGTGAGATGTAAAGTCGCTGAACAGAAGACTTAAAGTTCATGCTTTTGTTCATGTGCATAACCTTTCGGAACCCGATATTGAGGGATCTGAGCTCGTCCTTAGTCCATGGAACCACTCCAAATGAATAGAGTACTACTGGGATGGCAAGCATATTCGTCTCTCCAGCGCCAAGGTGTCGTATAGCGCTTCTGTCGACGAGCTCAGGATCTTCGGAGATGCCATGAAGTTTTCCTTTCTTCAAATAAACCTCGGCGCAATTCTCTAACCCGAACTCCATTCCAATCTCTTGAGTGTACTCTTTGACAACGTCTACATCTAGATGTAGTGGCGATAAAGCGAGGCAAAATAGGAGAGGCCCCATGGTGTCGTCTTCAAACACACCACTTCATTTTGTAAGAACCCGAAGGTTTTCAAAATTCCATCTTATTTCATGTTTTAACTGTAAATATCAGTTAAAACTAGATTCGCCGAATTGTGCTTCTTAAGTAACTAGTTTTACCTGTTGTATTCAGTGTGGTTCCAGATGTGACCAATTATTCTTCTGTGAACAGTCGCTAGCATTTATTTTTTAAAAGGGTGAGCTGGAAATGTTGTTAGAGATGTAACCAATCACTCTTCTGTGACCAGTCACTGCAAAATCAGTATTTCGGGGTTTCACTTAATAGTGCAGGTAAAACTAGTTCTTTCAAAAGCACAATTGGGTGAATCTAGTTTATATATATATATTAAAGGTTCATCCACACATCGTGATGTGCATAGAGAGATTAATGCCGCTTTGGAAAAGCAGATTTACTACCTCGTCTGGAAAACATCCTGTGATCACTAACAGTTTCACCTTTCAGAGAGGTGTGTTTCAGGGCGATACCATGAGCCCTTTCCTCTTTTGCCTCACATTATTGCCACTATCTCTCGCACTTCGCCATTCCGAAGGGTACATCTGCGGCAAACCTGGAAAACGAAAGCATAAAATCACTCATGTATTTTACATGGATGATCTCAAGATCTATGCTAAAAATCAAGAGCAACTACGTCTGGCTCTAGAAATTGTCAAAGAGTACACTCAAGAAATTGGAATGGAGTTCGGGTTAGAAAAATGCGCCAAGGTCTATTTGAAGAAAGGAAAACTTAATGGAATCCAGGAAGACCCTGAGCTCGTCAACAGAAGCGCTATACGACACCTTGGCGCTGGAGAGACCTATACATACCTGGGCGTGCCACAGAGCCGCATTCAGGACGTGACATCTATAAAGGATACTCTCCGATGCAGATACAAACATCTTATTCGACGGATTTGGTCTTCTGAACTGTCGGCGAAGAACAAAGTATCTGCGACGAACATGCTTGCCGTCCCGGTAGTACTCTATTCATTTGGAGTGGTTCCATGGACGAAGGACGAGCTCAGATCCCTCGATATCGGGTCCCGAAAGGTTATGCACATGAACAAAAGCATGCACCTTAAATTTTCTGTTCCGCGACTTTATATCTCACGCCGTCAAGGTGGTCGCGGAATACTAAATCTTGAATGTCTTCACAACAGGATTATTTTGGGTACAGCACATATAGTCGCAAATGGACAAGACCCTCTTCTTAAAATGGTCAGGAAACACGAAGAAGTGGGCAAAGGGGCGTTTCTCTACAAAGCAGCGGAGGAGGCTGCTGAAACACTTGGCCTTGACTTCAATATCAGGGATGAGCAAGGTGCATCAAATCGTATGAGCTAATGTTTGCTTTCCTTAAATCACCCGGATTGTAGTCGGGCACAGAGGGTTTCATTTTGGCATGCCAAGGCGGCGGCATTTCCACTCTAGCATACCGTCGCCACATTTTGAGCCAAGACATTCCCGGTGATAGCTGCAGAGCGTGTCATGCACACCCCGAGCATCTAGGACACATACTATCTGGTTGTCCAATACATGCGGGAACGACCTACATCCAAAGGCACAATGCGGCAATAAGAGTGCTTTATTACCATCTGTGTCACTTTTACGGCATTAGCCCAAATAACGCTCCGCTAAACGCTCCTAGGGAAATAGAATCAATTGTCGAGAATGAGAGGTGTTGGATATACTGGAACTTCATATTCTCGACAATTGTTTCTATTGCGCACTCGAGGCCTGACATAGTCCTTCTTGACTTCGAGAAACGAACCATGTTCGTTATCGAATTTTCGGCAACCGGTGGCAAAAACATCATAGCCAAAGAGAATGAAAAGAAAGAGAGGTATAAAGAACTTATAAGGGAGTTGCGACGGCTATACCCGGAATATTCCGTTAAGCTAATCGTCTTGATCATCGGTGCTCTTGGAGGTGCCAAGGTTTCACTGGTTACTAGCCTGAAATGCATCCCTGCGTGTCAGGAAAATGCTAAGACACTTGCGGGGAAAATGCAGAAGGCGGTCGTCCTTGGGTAGCTCCGTGTCCTCAGGGTGCACGAGACTTTTGCCGGATCATCGTATTGAATTCGTCGCAGACTGTAACCACCTATCTCACGGTCGTGAGACGTAGTTACGGCTTAAATTTTACCGCGATTTCGTCGGGAGCGGGTGCAATTTTTCAGATTAGCACCTGCTCCCAGCGAAATCCTGCGGTTGTCCTTATGACAAACTTAATTATATATATATATGGGGAATTCTTTTTCAAATCAGCCACTCCCCTGCCCATTTTCCTTCTGAGAGAAGAAACTTTTGTCGCACACCAAAATCTTCGTTATGAAGTGCAGTTTTCGATGCCGTCTGGCCTTTTTTACTAAAAATCAATCCTAACCTCAAAATGGCTGCTTCAATCACGGCGTGTCACAAAAAATGCAACTTTTCCGTCAAAATTTCCTAAAAAAGTATAATTCTTGGATGAATTTGGACTATTTTACTACTTTAGGGGTTTTCGGGGTCGCTGATTACGAATCTGAAGTCAAAACTATTAAATTTTCATTTCGAAGATGGCGGAACCAATATGGCGGATCTACTTTCTAGCTTAAATACCTTTTACCATACAATTCATGTCAAACTTGTTACTCGGGATTTTTTGGGGTCGCTGATTACGAATCTGAAGTCTAAGCTCTTAAATTTTCATTTCCAAGATGGCGGAACCAATATGGCTGATCTCCTTTGTAGCTTTAATACCTTTTACCATCGATTCATGTCAAACTTGTTACTCGGGGGTTTTGGGGTCGCTGATTACGAATCTGAAGTCAAATTTATTACATTTTCATTTTCAAGATGGCAGACGTTGAATAGCGGATGAAAAATGCGAGACCTAGTTGAAATATTGCAGTTTTTTCGTCAAAATTGCTAGGCAAAATATGTCAGTCTTCAAATAGTCTTGAAAATTTTTCTCTGCAAGAATTCTTGGGGGTCGCTTATTATAAACTGAGGTCAGATTTGCAAAATTTAAGAAAGCATGACTAATGTGGTCTATGAAGTCTGAATGTTATTAAATTTTAACTTCTAAATAAGTTATTGGAGTACCGGTGTTTTTAGTTTTATTGTATTTACTAGTTTTGGTTAACCCCGGGTATTTAATTTCCCAGTACCTTCTTTCTTGAAGGCCTTCTCCTATCCACCACCCGGAGAGGCGCTCGATGCGGGACCAGTCAACCCGTCACGAGTCTGTCTTTGTCTGTGTCTAGCCTGTGTACAGTCTGTCGATGTCTAGTCTGTCTGCAGTCTGTCTTTGTCTATGCTTAGTAGGTTTGCAGTCTATTTCTATATATCTTTTATGTAAACTATAAAATGGTTTGTCTTTAAATTATAAAATTTATTTATTTACTTTTTTTGATGGTGTCCACAGAATTGCATTTTTTTACTGTCATTAGAGAATCCTTTTATTAAAAGTGTTTTATCTTTCTGTACAATACAAGCATGATTTTTTTAAATTTCAGGTACCCTCCCGCATTTCAGATGTCTTTGATTTAACTTTTGTTTCATTTTGTCATGACGCTTTTGATCAAAGTAAAAAATAGATATTGTTTTAAAATGATTTTTTGCCCAATTAAATAATGCCTGCGATGTTGAAATTGCTTCAGATGGTTTTGCTGTAAGGCTTGCCCTATATGCTGCTCTTTTAAATGTAGCACCTATTCCGTCGTACATGCTTTTACCATGGGCAGTTGCTGTGTAGTGCCATTCTGCTTCAATATTAAAATCTTTCTTGGACCTAATTCAATTGTCTATTTGATATCTATTTTTAAATATAATTTTTTGGGAAATTAAATTTTACATCAGTGCCAACTTACTGCAAAAATTTCAACCAGATCCGAGCGGGGGCAGCACATACATACATTCTTATCCTAGTATGCCCTTTTGCAAATCTGACCTCAGTCTGTAATAAGTGACCCCCAAAAATTCTTGCAGAGAAAAATTTTCAGAACTATTTGAAGACTGACATATTTTTCCTAGCAATTTTGACGAAAAAACTGCAATATTTCTACTAGTTCTCGCATTTTTCGTCCGCCATATTGGTTCCGCCATCTTTGAGATAAAAATTCAATAGTTTAGACATCAGATTCGTAATCAGCGACCCCAAAAACCCCCGAGTAAAAAGTTTGACATGAATTGTATGGTAAAAGGTATTAAAGCTGGAAAGGAGATCCGCCATATTGGTTCCGCCATCTTGGAAATGAAAATTTAATAGTTTAGACTTCACATTCGTAATCAGCGACCCCAAAAACCCCCGAGTAACAAGTTTGACATAAATTGTATGGTAAAAGGTATTTAAGCTAGAAAGGAGATCCGCCATATTGGTTCCACCATCTTGTAAATAAAAATTTAATAGTTTAGACTTCAGATTCGTAATCAGCGACACCAAAAACCCCCGAATAACAAGTTTCACATGAATTGTATGGTAAAAGGTATTTAAGCTAGAAAGGATATCCGCCATATTGGTTCCGCCATCTTGGAAATGAAAATTTAATACTTTATGGTAGACTTCAGATTCGTAATCAGCGACCCCAGAAACCCTCGAGTAACAAGTTTGACATGAATTGTATGGTAAAAGGTATTTAAGCTAGAAAGTAGATCCGCCATATGGGTTTCGCCATCTTCGAAATGAAAATTTAATACTTTTGACTTCAGATTCGTAATCATTGACCCCGAAAACCCCTAGAATAGTAAAATAGTCCAAATTCATCCAAGAATTATACTTTTTGGGAAATTTTGACGGAAAAATTGCATTTTTTGTAACATGCCGTGATGGCATCGAAAACTACACTTCATAACGAAGATTTCGGTGTGCTACAAAAGTTTTTTCTCTCAAAAGAAAAATGGGCAAGGGGGGTGGCTGATTTGAAAAAGAATTCCCGATAGATATATTGTCCTTATCACAGACTTAAATATATATGTTAGGCACAAAGACCAAAACGGCTAACCGAGCAAAGTATTTTTTGTTAATACTGAGAAAGGATGGTAATTTGGTCAATTTATTATTTAACTTTAAAAATGTAATTGTTTATATTTGTACTATCTACTTAGGCGTATTAATTGATATTTCCTCCAAAAAGTATAGGTTAGTAATGTTACTTTTGTTGAATAGAAATTTTAATTGCAGATGAAATTTCTCCATTTGTTCAATCGTTATAAACAAATTAATGAATATAACTTATATCTGCTGCATTTTTGGAATTTAAACGTATTTCTTTACAATCAATGAATATAACTTATATCTGCTGCATTTTCGGAATTTAAATACATCACTTACATAGATTTTCTTATTAAGATTTTCAAGAATAATGTTGAATTGCAAAAGAACATCAATAAATAATAATAGTTAATATTTTAAACAAGTTTTATGAACAAATTCTTTATTTGGCATTTTTATTCATGTGAACAATGGTACAGAAGAGAATTATGATGAAATAAACGAATGAAGTCTTTATTTATTTGGCAAAAATAATAATTTTATTTGTTTTTAGGCAAACTATTTGAATGGGATTTTCAATTACACTTAACGAAGTTGGACCGACATTTACACTTTTTATCAATACAATACCTCGTACAGTTGCAAAATATAAAACCTTGTTTTAAACGTCTCTATTGCTTGCTAGACAATGATTCGCCTTTTTTGCGTGACTCCTGCGCTTCTTCAACTTCTTGCAAAACGCAATCATGGCGCTCTTCAGTAAAAAGAGCACTTCTGTCATCACATGCAGTCATGTAATTATCCAATTTCTCTTCAAAACTGTGCTTTCTCTTCACTTTGATATCCATATTTTGATTTGAAATCAGTAAACTTTAACCTTATTACACTTGTACTGCCAACTTTGGCCGCTTGATTTTAACTGATCAGCATTCCATTACAAATACGTATCACTTCCATGCAGAATGACAGTAATTATGAGTCATATCGTTCGATGAATCTAAAGGGCAGTTTCGAGTCCGCACTTTTGAAAACTACCAATTAGAACGAGTTTAGGGCGTTCGAAAAAGGAAACACGGTGTGCCTGAACCAACTTTAAATGCAAGGTCATATCACATCTAATTTTTTGTTGGGTTCGATTAAGGGACTTAAAAATAGTCTGCAAAGAAAATTTGAGTAAAATCCCTTGAGCCGTTTTTGAGAAAAGTGTTTTTTAAGGGTTAAAAATAATAATGTTCAAAAAAATGTGATGCATTTTCATTGTTTTCACTTTATTTAACGAAATATGATAAATTAATATAATATCAGTCCATATCAATACTGAAACAAAAAATAATTTATTTTTACACATGTCGGACATTGTATTCTTGTGCAGCTTTTAGTAAGTTACTTGGGCAATGAGGGTGTGTGTTTGAAACTTTATATTTAGCACAGGTCGTTTAAAAATCCGAATGGACTGATTCCATGGCTTGTTCACTGTAAAATCCAGGGCCTTTTTCAACTTTGCGAGAAAAATCAGGGACGTGCAAAAAACCGCGTGAACTTTAGGTGTAATTGAAATTTCCAAATCACAGTAACTTCGCTGAAAATCAGATATACCAGGTGTATAAGCTTAAATCCGCTGTTTTTTAGGCAAAAGAGAGTCGTTTTTTTGCAGAAAATAAAATAAACTTTATCCAAAGTATTTTCCCTCGCTTGCTATACATTTGCCCCATCTCTCGGGCAATTCGTGTATGCCACACCAAAAAAGTCTTTATCTTTCGACGCAAACCACTCGTCAAGCCATTTTCCGACGTCTTCGTACGAATCGAAGTGTTGTTCAGCGACCGCGTGACCCATCGACGAAAATAGGTGGTAATCAGAAGGGGTCAGGTCTGGTGAATAAGCGGGATGAGGTAGCACCTCCCAGTTGAGTGTTTTCAAGTAGTTTTGGACCATTTTCGACGTGTGCGATGGGGCGTTGTCGTGAAGAAAAATCAGCTTCTCATGTCTTTCTTCATAATCCGGCCTTTTTTCACGCAAAGCACGGCGCAATTTGATTAGTTGTTGGTGGTAGCGGTGAGCATCGACAGTTTCACCAGGTTTTAATAGCTCATAGTAGACGACACCCTGCTGATCCCCTCAAACGCACAGCATCGTCTTGCGTCCAAAGCGATTAGGTCTTGAGAAAGAAGTTGATGGTTGTCCGGGATCGACCCACGATTTTCTTCGTTTCGGATTCTCAAAATAAATCCACTTTTCGTCTCCAGTCACCACACGATGCAGAAACGACTTTCTTTTGTGTCTAGCAAGCAAGATTTCACATGTGTTTTGGCGTCGCTCCATCTGCCTATCGTTCAATTCATGGGGTACCCATTTTCCTCAACTTTTTTGGGCCGATTTTCACGCTTTTTGTCACTCAAGTCAAAATGACCGTCTTTGAACCGACGAAACCAGTCTCTGCAAGTTGTTTCCGATAAAGCACTGTCACCATAGGCCTTCACAAGCATTCGATGTGATTCGGCAGCCGATTTCTTCAAATTGAAGCAAAAAAGTAGAGCTTCCCGCAAATGCTCCTTTTCTGGCACAAAACTAGACATGATTACTCAAGGAAATATTTATGTTGTTGTATAAAAAAACTGAATATGTGCACTGATTTATGTAGCCAGGTGTCGAACTCACACAAAAAAAGCATGACGTTTCTATTGTAGCTAAATATGTTCACTACCGCCATCTCTGAGAAAACAGTGGATTTAAGCTTATACACCTGGTACAATCTACGTATTTCGGGTTTAATGTTGAAGATAAATAAGAATCAACGACTGATTGAAAAGCCTTAAAGCACCTTACACATTTTAAACAACCAATGCTACATATTCCACGCAATAAGTCGATTTTTTCTAACAGCATTTTGCAAGAATTACCTGCGAACGCTGGACTCCCATGTACAAACTGGCGAGTAACATTACACATCCTAGCACATTGGAGACTCTCATCTTCGAATTCCGTCAGCATGTGTTTATGCATTTCGTTTTTAACCCCGAGCATCAGATGTAGTTCTGGTGCTGGAATTATTTCTAATATTTCTGTGCATAATTTCCAACAGTTCCATATTCCCCACATGCTTTTAATTCATCTTTTGATGCGGAGTACGATGTGCAAGGAAAACTCCTTGCGAAGTTGCTGTGATTTGGATATTTTAATTACATTTGAAAACATTTATTTACTTTTTTCGAAACAAAAAATTTTAAGCAATATGTTCATTAAAAAAATAAATGAATGGTTTGTAATAATTTCGGCGAGTTGAAAGTGATAGGCCGTTTTAGGTCTAAACATGAATTTTCTTAATTTTTCATTTTTAATCAATACAAATTTTCAGCTAAAAAATTCTTTCACCCCTAGAAATTATTTGTTATTTATAGAGGAATAACCCCTACAATTGGTAAAACAAAAATGAATTTCTGTCAACATATTATGAGGCCTAGAATAAGAAAATTTGTAATTTCATTACAATTGATGGTCTGAGATGGCCCCTAAACATTTTTTTCCCTAGAATAATGTGCAAAGGATTTCTTCTACCATATAAAAAGAATATTCTCTAAAAGTAATAAATTACAAATATTAGAACAGGATGGTGATAGAAAAAAATGTTGAATGTCGAAATACCTCCAAAAAATGCACATTTTTACAGTTTAAAGATCCCTATAGTAATTTAAAATATATTACCAGATAGCAAAATGCCCGCCGAATGCAAGCGATCTGCCGGCCCGCGGTCCGATCGATCGGACCGACGTGCCGGCAGATATGCACCTTAATGTGCACACCATTGATGGCTATATAGCCAGCCCGACAGGCGGGAGCGACGCTGTCCGGCGAACTGCATGACCGACGGCCCCGTCAAATGCCGGCCCACGGTGGGAGAAATCCAAGATGTTTGCACGCTGAGCCCTCGAGAGAAAAAAAAAA
>CAKNWT010106436.1:606-15965 GCA_932066315.1 Andricus coriarius
GAGAGTTTGTCGTCAAGCAAGACCTTTTCAGTGATTCGACTATTATTCTAAAGGAAATTATATTTTCTAAGATTTAATATCTCGCCGAATATTTGCCGTGTGAAGTTGTACCATTGATATTCACAACCTCCTGCAAATTTAAAATTCCTCTTTTACGCTCACATCCTCATCAGTGACACAATGATTGTCGTCCATCTAACCCATGCTTCCCATTGGTTAATTTTTAATTGTTAATTACTCATTAATTATTAACTTTACAACAAATTTTTACTAGTATTTTCAACTTCATTTTTTATGAGGAATTCAAAAATATAAAAATGTAACTTGAGTCTGGTACACCCTGTATACCATGCCGGCAGAGTGAGACACAGGCAGTGGGGCCACCGCAGTCGTTTCCGAACAGATGGTGGACAAATGTGATCTCTTTTTTAACGCGAGAGTGTGACACCGAAGTTCAGATACATGCCATGGCGTCTCGTCGTGGGGTCTCCGGCCCATATTCAGAGGCGCACAGACGTGGGATTCCTCACGCTCCCTGTCCGGCTAGGGCATAGTAGGGAGTTACGCTTAAAAAGCCCATATTCAGAGGCGTGGATTTCAATTTACATTGTGGTGATATCTGGATCAGTGAGAAGTGAAAAAGCGAAGAAAGTTTCTAAGAAAGAAAAGTGTCGGAAGAAAAGAGTGTATAAGACGATTTCAATGGTTGAGAAGAAGAGTGGTGTTACGAAAAATGTAATTTGTGAGTGGTGCAGTGATTCATGCAGTGAAAAGTGTTCTTCGTGTTGCTTTATGCTATACATTTAATTTTGTGTGTGTGCTTAGATGGCAAAGAGACCTGGGGAGTCTGGTGAGGCTGAGAGAAACTTAACTTCCACAGCACCTCAGATTCATGTAGATATAACCCTGCCAGCCAACTTTGATGTAAATCAAAAAACATTAGAGGTAAGCAACTTGAGACTTATTTTTCTACACTCCAAGCGTAATATAAGACCAGTTTCGAGTGTTTTCTCGAACTCGCTTTGGACCTCAATCAGTTGCCTCAAACGTAAACAGTCCGGGACGTGTGAACCATTTCCTAATATTACGCAATCGTTGTATGTGAGTACCATCGCACTGTACCTTTTCACTACGCAGCTAATGTTTTTCAAACGTGAGCGGCAACCATCTTTCACCCCACGAGTTGAGAAACTGCGTAAGCCAGCAGTTCTAGGAATTCTATTCAACACGAAGTACTAAAAGAAGACCGCACGCCTGTGGCGGAGATGATGAAAAACAGCCCACAACCGCGATCGCCTGTCCTCGGATTTTTATTTCTTCCCAGATGAGTGCGCCTTAAATGGCAAATTGAGGAAATACGATTCCTATAGTAGCAGACGACAATTTAGTTACATATTATCTCTGAAGAGGCGCTCTAACCTGGGAAAAAATCTCGCTATGAAGAAAATCGGAGATCAGGCGATCGCGAAATGGCGAAAGGTGAAATACATGGTGTGCGGTCTCCTTTTAGTACTTCCTGCTATTGAGCTTGGAGTGTATTTAAATTTGTCATGCACTTTCTTTCTCTAAGAGAATATTGTGAATTTTTCTGTTACAGGTGCCAGTGGTTGTGCGATATGCCAGGAGGTCACCACCGCCACAGCCACCATCCCAACAGTGCTGCCAGGTCTGGGGATTTTTCTTCAGATCTGAGGAAATTTTTGCGTGTCTACGATTTCTGAAGATTTTGAGCGAAATTCCTTAAAATCTAAGGATTGTTTTCCATTGATCATTTTTTAAAATTTGCTTCTATAAGCAGCAATTTTCTGCGATGCCTAATGATAAAACGCTGAACGTAGAACTAGTAAGGAAAACGCAATCATGGAACTGCACGGCACCGTGAGTTACGAGCGGAAAAATTTTCAATCACCAACCATAACCGTTCCTGTTTCCCAACCTCCCAATCATATTGCACGAATTTTCAATACCGAACGGGGTAATATTGCTAATATACGCAGTGTTCCTGATCTAAAGGCCATTTTATACTTCGTTTGCTGGCAGTGTCAGGCCGCCTGCCTGCAGTAAATCCAGAAGAGTGAAAGGTTTAGAGAATGGTCCGTCTCTTTCACTCTTATGGACTTCCTGCAGGGAGGCTGCCTGCTACGGCCGGCAAACAGAGGTATGAAAAGGCCATAAGTATACATGTATTTCATGTATTGTGAATTTTGATGGTGTCTGCTGATCTCTTGAGTAATTAATCTCTCCAACTATCTTCGGCTTTTATAAGTGTAAATGTTTTGAATTCGTCAAGTTTATCCCGATATTTCGTTTGCGTTATCAATGATTTGTAGTAGAATTGGGAAATTCGTCATTATTGTAACGTTTGAAAATATTTGTATCAATTTAAGTATAGCACCTTTGCAATGCAGTTGTTATTTCGTAGTGATTTCTGCGTTTTGTGTTTTTTTTTTATACCAAAGGCGAAAATAGATAATAACATAATATATAAGAAATCCTTACTGAAAATTTGCGGTTGCCATTGCGGCCGCATTTGGAAATACTATAAGCCGCTAAAAAATTTGCGTTGACTTAATTCTTATTGTCTGAGGTTCAATTAAATCAGGACAACCGTGAATATTTATCAATTAAAGAGCAAAGTTTATGTGAAGCATGACATTTTAAATTCATAATTATTGAAATTATTAATAATTAGAAAAAATTTGCCCGAACATGTGTTTATTATGCAGACAAGAAAATCTTGTTGAACAAACCGCACAGCAAATTTATCTAAAGATATTACTGCTGAAGGATAGCCAGATTAAAAATAGTATTTTTTATATAAGTGCGCGATGATGGCTATCCCCGCACGAAGCGCAAATCGACTTAAACCGAAGATGAACCGAAGGGTGGGTGTAGTGCCTTCCTACGAGAGAGTCATTGCTATCTTTGCGCACGAGTGCCCAATTTCATTTTTTGTTTCGCCTGCATGGAAAGTCTCTTTTGCGTGCCATGTACAGGATTCCAGAGAAGGCTTTGGCGAACAGTGCGAGAAAGTCTCGTTTCGATGCCTGTAGATGGTACGCGTAAGGGCTGTTTCGTGCAAGTGTTGCAAACAGTTGGTTAGTCTTAGTTAGTTTTAGGACGGGCGAGGAGCCCATGGAGAGCTCCTCTGGCGCTCAAGCTATAAAGCCTATTGTGCCACACCCTTACTTATTCGCTCTCAGCAGTTGACCCCAGACCTTTTGACGAAGCCTAGTATGTCGAATACTAATCGCGTTGTAATTTCCGCTGGTCCCATTAAATGGGCCCCGAGGGTCTGTCGCCTGAGCCCAGATAATACCGGGCACTGGCATAGTACATGCAGGGATGTTTCATCGTCCCTGCCGCATCTCCTACACTCTGTCGTGGGCCTATACCCCATTTTGTGCATATGATAGTTCAACTGGTTGTGCCCAGTTAGGATATGTACCACTGTCCTTATGTCTTTCTTGGGTAAACCCAGGATTTCCCTCGCACTGTCCATCCTATGGGTATAATTCAGGATGGATTTCGCCTGACGGCAACCCTGGAACTGCTCCCGGTATTCCCGGTGTTTTCTTCGGATCCAGCTTTTGATGGCCAAATCGAAACAGCAAGACGCTATTCCGAGTAACGGTTCTGGTCCTATGTATTCACTTGCTGCACCGCGTTTTGCCAACTAGTCCGCCCTTTCATTGCCCTGAATCCCTCTGTGACCAGGGACCAATATAAGAGCCACATTGTTTCTTTCTGCAAATTGTTTTAATGCCTTTTTGCATTCCCAAACCAGTTCTGATGTTATTTCTGGTTTCCCTATTGCAGTTAGTGTCGCTTGGCTGTCGGAATAGATAGTAATCTGTCTGCCAGCAGCATTTCCTTCTATTAGTGTTTCAGCACAGCGTAGGACGGCCAGGACCTCCGCCTGAAAGACAGTAGCATGCCGACCAAGTGGTATCCCTATCCGTTTCCCTCGCTTGCTGTCATAAATTCCAGCTCCTGACCCTGCCTCACCCCTGGATCGATCTGTATACCAGATTTCCCCTTGGAGAAGCGGGTTACCATTTGATTTCCACAGATCCCTGCTTGGGATACAGACGCGGAAATCTTTGGCAAAGTTGAAGTGTTTTGTTATTTTATCTTGCCTCATCTGTAGATTTGACAATGCACTGATACCATTCGGGAGCCTAGTGCGCCTAGTCCCCCGAGTTCATCTATTTTCTCTTACCAGGCGGCCCATCGCGTGTGCCGCTCTAGCGGTTATCGCAACATGTAGGGGTTCTTCACAGAGCATAAATCCTATCACCGCCATGGGCGTAGTCCTCATCGCTCCAGTCAAACCCCTAAATGCTAGCTTTTGCCATCTTCGCAGCCTGTCCTGCATTGTTTTGAGTTCCGCCCGTGGCCACCAGACCACGGCTGCATGTAGGAGCCTGGCTTTTAGGACAGCAGAGTAGAGCCATGGAAGCATTTTAGGCCCTAGACCCCACGTTAACCCAAAGGCTCTCCTGCACATCCAAAAAGTCATGATAAACTTCCTGCATTGGGTCTCCAGGTGCTTTGACCAGTTCAGCTTGCTATCTAGGATTACTCACAGATATCTCACCGAATCTGAAAACGTCAGCTTCCCACCGCAAAATACAGGAGCGTCAACTTTTGGAATTTTATAGTTTTACGTGAAAATGACCAAGTTGGTTTTTTCAGGAATTACGGAGAGCCCTGAGCTATCGCACCAGAGTTCTACATTGCGCAGCGCCGACGTCATAAGACCCATCAGCGTCTCCAGATGAGCCCCCCTGACTAGGACTACAAAGTCATCCGCATATCCCTGAGTATAATACCCCTCTTTATTTAGCCTTCCGAGGAGGCCGTCCACAACAATGCACCACAGGAGGGGCGACAGGCAGTGTTGCCGATGACCGGGAAATTTCCCGGTTTCCGGGAAATTTCGATACTGCCGGGAATATTTCGGGAAATCGACAAATTCCGGAACGAATCGGAACAATCCATTTCAATTATTTTTAATAAGTTCAATTGAATGTTTTAGAAAATGTTTTCAAAAGTAATCATCAATCGTAATGAGAATCTTTTACTTGTCAGTTTCCTTTCGTTTTGCTTTAGGCTAACTTTGGCATGTAGAATTTCACTGCCCAGCCCTATTTGGGCAGGGTCGCTCTGCGTATCCAGCGATGGGTAGTGGAATTCTACATGCCAAAGCTGTGGTCATTGGTTGATACTATTTGATACTTGAGTATCTTCTTGTGCTTGTGTATGAATTGGACTTAATGCCTTCTCTTGTGGGGTTAGGTTCGATTCGACATAGTAAATTAATGAAAATTATATATAAAAATGGCAATATGCTGTCAAAAATATTATCAACTGTGTTGTTTTGTAATTTACGTTCATTTTACAGTTATAAAATTTCCGGGAAATTTTCAAATTTGTCCGGGTAAAATTCGTTCCGCCGCTAAAGTGCGCCGGAACACTGTGTGGTCCCACTGCGGCAACACTGGCGACAGGACACCCCCTGTGGGCATCCCCGCGGAGCTATTCCCCTTACAAGGCCCTCGCCCCATCTGGTTTCGAGTCTTCTCCGACGTAGCATGCTTCCGATCCAGCGTACAATCTGGTCCAGCACGCCACATCTCAGAGCCTCTCTACAGTTAACTTCTAGAGGAGTATTGCTGAAAGCACCCTCTATATCTAGGAAAGCGCTCACAGCATACCCCTTTTGTTCCAACTGCTGCTCCAATTTTGCCAGAACAGCATGAAGCACAGTTTCTACCGAGCAGCCTGCCTGAAAAGCATGCTGCCCTCTATGCAGCGGGGAGGCCAAGAGCACCTCATCCCTAATGTATCTCTCGACCAGCCTCTCCAACGTCTTCAGGATAAAAGACGTTAGGCTGATTGGTCGGAAATCGTTTGCAGCAGTGTAACCCTCCCTCCCAGGTTTGGGTATGAAGGCCACTCTGCCATCCTTCCATGCCGATGGCACGTGTTTAAGGGCTATACTTGCCATAAATAATTTTGCCAGAGGAGGGACGACCAAATCCATGCTTTTTTGTATAAGCGCTAGATAAATGCAATCCACCCCTGGTGATTTAAAAGGACAGAAGGACCCTACGGCCCATTGCACCTTCTTGTAATCAGCGACCTTAGAGGCGAAATTCCAGTCGGCCCTCACCACCTCTTGGCCCCAGCTTTCCTCCTCTTGGTCAGTTCGGATTCGTTGAAAACCCGGGAAGTGAACTTCCATCAGGTGATTCAGCGTTACTTCTTCGTCTTCGCCAAACTCATCATTATCGAGCCTTATGAGCCCGAGGCGAGCTTCCGTATTTTTCTCCAGGATCTTGTGCAGCTTCTCTGTTTCTGGAATGTTTTTCGATTCCTCGCAGAAGCCCCTCCAATCTTCCCGCTTATACTTTCTTATATTTTTATTGTATTCAGACTGGGCCGTCTTATAGATGTCCCAGTCCGAAGGCAATTTAGTTCTATTTGCCCTATCGCACAACATTCTTGTCCTTTCACGGAGTCTTTCCAGGTGGATATTCCACCATTCTGCTCCCTTCCTGACTTAATTGTGCTTGTAGGGCAGTTGTTCTCATATGATGTAGTCAGAGCCCTTCGCAGAAAATCTGCGGCGTGCTCTAACTCATCAATGGTACCATAGCTTGTGGGAATTTCCGCAAGCCTCCCTTTGAGTTCCTCTTCGTACGAGTCCCAAAGTGTATTTCTTGGGTTTCGGATCTTCGAAACCACCGGTTTTCCTAGGGTTAATTGAAACACGATATAGTTTTGGTCCGAGAGAGACTCCTCATCGGATACTCTCCATTCCACTACCCTGCTCCTCAGTGCACCCGAACATAGAGTCAAATCGAGAACCTCACTCCTGTTTTTAGTCTGGAATGTGGGAGTATCACCCCGATTCAGAATCTCTAGCTCTGTGCCTGCTATATATTCAATTCAATCTCTCCCTCTGTCGTTGATGTTTGTGCTTCCCCACACCGTGTGGTGAGAGTTTGCCTCACATCCCAACACCGGAGGGATTTTATTCTCCTGACAGTGCCGAATCAGAGCCTCCATCTCTCTAGGAGGCGGAGGTCCCCCGGCATCGCCAGGGAAATAAGCCGAGGCGATAAACACCTCTAGCCTTTCTCCGCTACTGCCCCTGAGTCTCGCCCTAATAACGGTGAGATCTCTAGAGCAGAATTTAGGCACCAAGATCGCATCCATACCCTTGACGGCTGTGCATGCCCTTGGCGATTTTTCTCGTAACCCCTTATATATGGAGCCACATCCTGACAAGCCACTAATCCTTTCCCTAAATAACCAAGGTTCTGGGATTAGGGCAATTCCTGCCGGCACCACTGACAAGCGCCTGGACAGAACCGCCGAGGCGCCTTTGCTGTGGTGCAGATTATTCTGCATCTGGGGACTTCCCGTCTCAGCCATTAAAAGGCTAATTCAGGGCCCCCAAATTTGGTAGGTGATCCAGAGCCGCAAAGGCTCCAGACGTTCGCACTGCTCGTAGTGGACTGCCCCTGAGGTGCCTTCCACCACTGGCGGTGGGTTAGAGGAGGGATCCGGAACGGGCCCCTCATTGTTTTTGTTTCGTTTTCGTGTTTCATTTAATTGTCCCACTAGAAGGTAGGGAAATAAGAAACACCCCCTGCAGAGCCCCGCTTGCAGGGGGCGGGTCTACATACCATGGCATCCGACCTGATGTCCCAAAGTCCCTGTAAAGGCACCTCCTTTGAGACCCCGGCCTGTCCACCTCTATTGAGGGGGGCAGGCCGGGATGTTCAAGGATTTGTTAACCCTGGTAACGTTCAGCCCTTGACACGGCGATCACATCATAGCTTGGGAGCATGAGAACTCGCGCCCTCGATATTCCAGGAGGCTTTGCCATTACCTCCTGGAAGCATCGCTCCTTAGTTTAAGTCCCGCTGACTAGAGTCCGTCAGTTCCCCAGAGTAGCTACACCTCGCGATGCAGCCTCTCTGGTTCACCTATCCAGATCTATAGCCCTATGAGACCCATAAGCCCTCCCACCAACTACAAGGTCGTTCGAAAGGTTCGTTTTTTGAAAAAGATGGTGCGGGGCTGGGAAGTCGGTAAGGAAGAATATTTTCGTTTAAAATGTAATTACTATCGTTACAAAATAAATAAAATTTTGATCGGTGATAATTGCTGCTAAAAAATCAATTTTGTATGAGTTCAATTTTTTCTCTCTGCAGTTACGTGCAATTCATTGGCGTATGCTAATCATTTTCATATAAAATCATTTTTCAGGTAATAATATTTAAAGTCCAATTAATAAACTATTCTCACGGTCTGCTATTACGGAATTTTGTATTATACCAGCCCTAGCTCTGTGCTTGACCATTTAGTTTTACCAAAAATCCGTAATACTAGACAGTGCCTAAATTATGAATCATTGATGACTAAAAATGATTGAGAAGATTAATATTGATTAATATATACCAATTAATTATCGACGACTTTCGCTCTCAATAAGCTACATTTTTGCTTTGTAGCGATTTTGATTACCAGAGTTTGTTATTTTCGACCAATCCTAATATATATTTCCGCGGATAGGATATCATAACAGCATTACGTCTATTCATGTATAATTACAGGTACATTGCTTAGCGCAAATTTTTTTGAATGGAGTTCTTATAACTATCAGTCGTTTTATCACTGTTTCAGTTTTTGTAATAAAGCTCTAAGTGTGAAATAAAAAACTTCTCCAAATACGTTATTCTGTTGACAATTATTATATTTGTGCGTCCAAATGCAATAAAGGAAATATAGAAACTGTTACCTGAGAGTAGGGAGGCCTCTGGTCACATGGAATTCACTGACGGTCAGGGACTCCACTCGAAGACGAATGACTCCATATCCTCTCAATGCATCTGGGCACCAAAATGTCGACGGCTTTTACATTTACAATCGATTATTACTTTTTCTCCGCGTCTAAATGAGATATCAAGTTAAAAGTTTTTGAAAATAAAAGAAAGGACCTAAATTGTAAGGAACGTTTATGTACTGATAAATTTTTACCACTACAAAACAAAATTTCCAAATGTTATTTTTTTTTACTTGTAAAAATTATTAGTAAATAAACGTTCCTTAGCCCCTTTTTTACTTTCCCAAACCTATCAGTCGTTCAGGTTGGTACAGGGTAGGTGTCATATGCCCTTAATAAACATACTTTCCATAAAAAGACAAACTTATGAAAATGTAATTAAAATTACTAGCTTTTCGCAGTCACGGCGCACTTTTCGTGCTTCATGGAGCGATTGAAGAGGTATTCGATATATAGGGATAATGTTACAACTTTGATACCTTTGAATAGGCTTCACATGTATAAGATGCTAATTTTAATTTCAGCTACTTAGCTTCGGAACAGTCAACCACTTTCCAGTTGCACAAACTGTTGACAAAATTTTAAGGAATCGATATTCCGCATTTGAAAAATCTCGAAGACAGTGATTTTATCATCATAATAACTGAAAATAGTAGTAATTTGGCACTGCACATAGGCACTCAACTTCTCCAATCCGCAGTAATACACACATTTTATTTATTTGGTTCGTATTTATAGAGCAAAAATCATTCATCCAGGTTTTTACTTTTTGAAGAACTGCACAGAGGTTAGGATGAGCTTTAACAGTTGGAAGACGTTTGGCAATGTTGTGCTCTTGCCTGTATGATTCGCTCGCAAGAAACTGTTGAGTACGAATATAAGTACCCTTTGTAAGTGTAGCAAAACTATTATTTGATCCATCACAATTACTTTATTCTTTTGAGTAGATACAATTATCGTTGATCATTCTTGTTTTAGAAACTGTATCTTCGGGCAATTAGATTTGATCAACCCATCTTCTTTTTGCGGTAGTAGCAGCACCGCAATATCTCACATAATTAACTTTCCAGGGTTTTTTTGTGTGTTTCGTTCCTTTAGATTAAAGGAGTATGCTCTTAGCCTTTTCGAAGCGTCAGGAAGAATGTGCTTGTTTTAAATAATTTCTCAATGAAGCATAGACAAATGTCGCTAAATCTGATTAAGAATCCCTTTAGCAGACGTAATAATTCTTAGTAATATACTGTGAGCTGTTTCAAAAGGTTGTTGGTGAACATTGTAGTTCATAGTGTAAACCTAAACTTCTTAACCAAATATTCAATTTGTTCTAATTCAGCTTGAGTAATAGTAGATTTTGGGGATATATGCGCTCCTTCAACAAACAATGCCCAATACTCTAATAGTTTCTTTTCTAGAAATATTTCCAGAATTGGTAAACTGAATTACAGTGTCTAGTTTTTTTCATATCAGCAACAGATAAGGTGCTCGACATTGATGAAAGCTTGTTGTCAAAACAATAGTCTGCAAATTGAAGCGCGATTCCCAATCGTCCGAAGTGTATGTCGTCGGGTACGAATCCAAGTACGATGTCGAATTTCTTAAAATTTTTTAATGATGATACGCGCTTGAGAGCAAACGTACAGTCACGATTGGAAGAATTACCAAGATTCGTAGGATTTGAAGAATAAACCGGAATCATAGGATTAACCATCTACTGATGTGTTCCGGAAGTACTAAGACCGGCAGGATTTGAAAATTCTGAAGACATAGAATTAATTTCATTCGCAGGACTTGATTGCTGCAGCTATATTCTGGAAATAGGATTTAAAACGTCTTCAGACGCAGTTTGCCATAGAATATATGTCTTTAATGAACGCTTGAAGAAAAACATTCATATCCGGTTCGCCTTTCACAAACCACAAAGCACAAACTATAACGTTTGCTGTACTAGCCTCCATGGGTAATTCATTGAGCATTATATAAAGTGTGAGGCAGTCCGTTCTATCTTCATAATTAGAATAAATCCATAAAGCTACGGGTGAATATTTATATTGATACGCCTCTGACTCATAAGTGGACAAGCAGGTCGAACGAAGGGATGATTCACGAAATCATTCGATCGTACGATCGATTGCGCGCGCCATCAGCTAATAAGTGGGGATAGCGTGGGACCAATGCACTTCATATGTGACCGTCCGCAAAGAAAGGGACTTAATGCGTCAAGGGTGAATTTTACAGGACGGGCTATCATAGCAGAATCCGCAAGCTAGCATTTGAGCAGTGGGGATGCGTCTACGAAACGCACCCCCTCAACTTACCACACCACTTTTAGGCACGAGCCAGTGGAACTCACGGACACGTCGCGTATAGATGTGTGGTAAGTGGTGGGGCTGGCCTTCGTAGGCCTCTCGTTTAGCTCCGCGTACCCGTATCATGCCAATGTTTGTAGCTTAATAACAAGAAAAGTAATTAACTTACAAAATTTCTGATTATTGGAAATAAAAGAGTAACTCAGAAACTGTAGATTGGTGTAAGAAAATGAAAATCGATTTTTTCCGCATTAGGTCCCTTTCTTCGCGGACGGTCACATATATTGATCCTGATATCTGTACCACTGGACTTCTTACTTGACCCTCTACGAGGAAGGAGCCTCTCTTGGTCTCTTTGATCTACCTGTCATAGAAGAAAGAAATTTGAATAAAATAAGCATCATTCAAAGGACGCAACTAGTCACGATTCTCTTTCATCGTTTTTAACACCACTTCAAGGATACTATCCTAATGCTGCTTGTTTTAGCATAGTAGAAGTGAGATTGTGGGAATTTATTTTTCTTTTTGTTATAAATTAGTTTATGCATGATTGTAACGACCCTGCACTCCATCCTTTTGTGGAGACCTCATTTTACATGTTTGCATTTAGTGTCGGGAATGAAATAAATGATAAAGTAGTGCCAGAATGGAATTCGTAATGACCTTGCACTTCCTCTAACAAAAAAGACCTCGTTGTGCGAACAAAGTTTCGGTATCTGAGTCTCTAAAAGAAAGAAGGAAAGGAGAATCCAATTTATAATAAAATTTTCTATTTCAAAATTAAATTCAAATCAGAAAAGTACGCAATCATCTCTCCCTTCAATGAATCTACAATCCGTCACTTTTGTCGTCAAATAATGATTTAAAATTTAGTCGGTATTTTTATTATGAAAATTAATCCTAATCATTTGCTGTTTATTTATTCATCAAGTTTGGTCATAAAATAGTAAGGGCTTCTTTTTATATTCTGTCAGTATTGGAATCAACTTATATCGTTGGTGGCAATTTACTGGACAGGAAAAAGTAAACGCAAATTGAACGAATGTCTCAAGGAAAATAAATATCATTGAGATAAGTTTAAAATGCACCATTACCATTACTAAAAATTATTATAAATTTTGGTAAATTTGAGATCTTTTAGTAAAATCAGCCAACCGCAGTTGTAATTGAATTGAAAAAATTGATAAACACTATTTTACTATTCTAGGGGTTTTCGGGGTCGCTGATTACGAATTTGAAGTCAAAACTATTAAACTTTCATTTCGAAGATGGCGAATCCCATATGGCGGATCTACTTTCTAGCTTAAATATCTTTTACCATACAATTCATGTCAAACTTGTTACTCGAGGGTTTCGGGATCGCTGATTATGAATCTGAAGTCTTAAGTATTAAATTTTTATTTCCAAGATGGCGGAACCAATATGGCGGATCTCCTTTCTAGCTTAAATACCTTTTACCATACAATTCATGTCAAACTTGTTACTCGGGGGTTTTTGGGGTCGCTGATTACGAATCTCAAGTCTAAACTATTAAATTTTTATTTCCAAGATGGCAGAACCAATATGGCTTATCTCTTTTCCAGCTTAAATATCTTTTACCATACAATTCATATCAAACTTGTTACTCGGGGGTTTTTGGTGTCGCTGATTACGAATCTGAAGTCTAAGCTATTAAATTTTTATTTCTAAGATGGTGGAACCAATATGGCGGACGAAAAACGCGAGACCTAGTTGAAATATTGCAGTTTTTTCGTCAAAATTGCTAGGAAAAATATGTTAGTCTTCAAATAATTTTGAAAATCTTTCTCGGCAAGAATTTCTGGGGGTCACTTATTTCAAACTGAGGTCAGATTTGCAAAAGGGCATACCAGGATAAGCATGTATGTGCTGCCCCCGCTCGGATCTGTTTGAGATTTTTGCAGTAAGTTAGCACTGATGTAAGACTAAATTTCCCAAAAGATTATATTTAAAAATAGATATCAAATAGACAATTTAATTAGGCATAAGAAAGATTTTAACATTGAAGCACAATGGCATTACACAGCAACTGCCAATGGTAAAAGCATGTACGACGGAATAGGTGCTACATTTAAAAGAGCAGCATACCCAGTGGGCACAAAACCATGAACATCCCAAGCACGTCCTTGGGACGTTCCTAGAACGTCCAATGTCAGTCCAAATAACGTCTCTGAGACGTCTAATGTCCTAAAGATGCCCTAAAGATGTCTTAAAGACATAGGACATTCTCGGGACATCTTTCGGACTGACATTAGACGTCTTAAGAGCATCCCTAGGATGTCCAAAAGACATGTACCAAAAGACGTCTTAGGGACGTCCCGAAGACGTCTCTAGGACATCCTTAAGTTTTTTGCCCACTGGGTATAGGGCAAGCCTTACGGCAAAACCATCTGAAGCAATTTTAACATCACAGGCATTATTTAATTGGGCAAAAAATCATTTTAAAACAATATCTATTTTTTATTTTGATCAAAAGTGTCATGACAAAATGAAACGAAAGTTAAATCAAAGACATCTGAAATGCGAGAGGGTCCCTGGAATTTAAAAAAATCATGATTTATTGTACAGAAAGATGAAACACTTTTAATTAAAAGATTCTCTAATGACAGTACAAAAAATGCAATTCTGTGGACACCGTCAAAAAAAAGTAAATAATTAAATTTTATAATTTAAAGACAAACAATTTTATAGTTTGCATAAAAGTCATATAGAAATAGACTGCAAACCTACTAAACATAGACAAACACAGTCTGCAGACAGACTAGACATAAACAGACTGTAGACAGACTAGACATAGACAAAGACAGACTCGTGACGGGTTGACTGGTCCCGCATCGAGCGCCTCTCCAGGTGGTGGATAGGAGAAGGCCTTCAAGAAAGAAGATACTGAGAAATGAAATACCCGGTGTGAACCAAAACTACTAAATACAATAAAACTAAAAAACACCGGTACTCCAATAACTAATTTAGAAGTTAAAATTTAATAACATTCAGACTTCATAGACCACATTAGTCCTACTTTCTTAAATTTTGCAAATCTGACCTCAGTTTGTAGTAAGCGACCCCCAAGAATTCTTGCAGAGAAACTGCAATATTTCAACTAGTTCTCGCATTTTTCATCCGCTATTCAACGTCTGCCATCTTGAAAATGAAAATGTAATAAATTTGACATCAGATTCGTAATCAGCGACCCCAAAAACCCCCGCGTAACAAGTTTGACATGAAACGCATGGTTAAAGTTATTTAAGCTAGAAAGTAGATTCGTCATATTGGTTCCGCCATCTTGGAAATAAAAATTTAATAGTTTAGACTTCAGATTCGTAATCAGCGACTCCAAAAACCCCCGAGTAACAAGTTTGACATGAATTGTATGGTAAAAGGTATAAAAGCTAGAAAGGAGATCCGCCATATTGGTTCCGCCATCTTGGAAATGAAAATTTAATGGTTTAGACTTCAGATTCGTAATCAGCGACCCCAAAAACCCCCGAGTAACAAGTTTCACATGAATTATATGGTAAAAGGTATAAAAGCTATAAAGGAGATCAGCGATATTGGTTCCGCCATCTTGGAAATGAAAACGTAATGGTTTAGACTTCAGATTCGTAATCAGCGACCCTAAAAACCCCCGAGTAACAAGTTTGACATGAATTGTATGGTAAACGGTATTTAAGCTAGAAAGGAGATCCGCCATATTGGTTCCGCCATCTTGGAAATAAACATTTAATGGTTTAGACTTTAGATTCGTAATCAGCGACCCCAAAAACCCCCGAGTAACAAGTTTGACATGAATTGTATGGTAAAAGGTATTTAAGCTAGAAAGTAGATCCGCCATATTGGTTCCGCCATCTTCGATATGAAAATTTAATAGTTTTGACTTCAGATTCGTAATCAGCGACCCCGAGAACCCGTAGAATAGTAAAATAGTCCAAATTCATCCAAGAATTATACTTTTTTAGGAAATTTTGACGGAAAAGTTGCATTTTTTTGTGACATGCCGTGATTGAAGCAGCCATTTTGAGGTTAGGATTGATTTTTAGTAAAAAAGGCCAGACGGCATCGAAAACCACACTTCATAACGAAGATTTTGGTGTGCTACAAAAGTTTCTTCTCTCAAAAGAAAAATGGGCAGGGGGGGTGGCTGATTTGAAAAAGAATTCCCCATATATATATAT
>CAKNWT010106449.1:359-10838 GCA_932066315.1 Andricus coriarius
AGCGCTCGAGCTAATTCGTTCTTGCGCTGAGAAATAATCAACCCGCTTTCGCTCCGACTAT
The DNA here is from genome assembly GCA_932066315.1 of Andricus coriarius. Taxonomy (NCBI): domain Eukaryota; kingdom Metazoa; phylum Arthropoda; class Insecta; order Hymenoptera; family Cynipidae; genus Andricus; species Andricus coriarius. The sequence goes on from CAKNWT010106449.1 coordinate 421, forward strand.
TTTCTTACTCCGCTTTTGCTATCAGCCCCTTAAATAAACCTGCTATTGACTAAAATTGGCGCCACTTTAGCAGCTTAAATGTTACCACAGTCGATAAGGTAAATTTCCAATTACAGTTTACCTTCAATGGTATTAGAATCACTTTTTTGTAGATAATCGTAATTATCATAGATTGACTATGGCAAAGTTAACTTTCTACTATATCACTTGGTATAGTAGCTTTCTACTATAAAAGTACAAACTCTTCTCAAAAAACCATAATTTCTATATTAGTTACTTGTGAGCATTGTTTATGTGTACCGAAAAAAAAGTATCACTACTGATATTCCAATGAAGTTGAATTCAGATGAAAACAACACTCTGCATATTAGGATGAGCCAATAATACATTTTTTTAAATCAAAAATTGCTAGGGCTGAAAAATTAATGCCTTTGATTAAAAACAAAAATCTCTCAGGTTTTTTTTAAATCAAAAATGATCCTACGGTGTGGCGTTGTAGTCAAAAATTTTGAATATTGAGAATTTAATAAAATTTCCGTATAGGTACGAGAGTTATGATAATTTTTGTATGTAGCCTCTTACTAACATTAGATGCTCATGAAAAAAAAATTTTTTTAAATCAATTAAATTTCTTAGAAGTTACATTTCTTAAAAATGTGTGATTTTAGGGTTTTATAACTATTTTATAGCTGTAACTACGTAAAGTCCGAAAAGAATTTTCTTGAGGTCTAAGCAAATTATAGATTGCTTATCCAATGAAAAATAAAGACATGTTATACATAAATTACATAATACTAAACATTTCTTTAATTTTAATGAAAATTAACTGAATCTTAAAAAAATCATTTTTGCTTATTTTCAAAGACTCTAACTTAAACAAAACTTACATTTTCTTAATGTTAATTTTTTGTTAGCATTTGATACAAAAGCTGTACATCCAAAAATTACCATAATTTTCGTACCCATAGGGGAATTTTTTTTAATTCCAAAAGTTAAAAATGTTTGACACGAACATCTACCATGTTTTATGCCTGCTGAACCATTTACGCCTAATTTAGATGCACCGCTGCTACTAATATCAAGATCTCAAAAAGACGGGGATCCAAGGCTCTAGATTCGAATGACAAAATCTCTTCTGGAGTCGCCCTTGATGTCACTACGCCTATATACCACCAAAGATGCCAAACAAAAATTTTCTATTACAATAAACAGTAAGATTAAATAATAAAATTTCAAATTTTTTAACTTTAAACGAAATTTAAAAGTTACCTATTTAATACTTAAAATATGTGATAATATTTCGGAATAATTCGGAATATTTGGCAATACTTCGGAATACTTGGAAATACTTTGGAATACATCAGAGTGCTAAGGGATATCAAGAACATCAAGAATATCTGGGAATACATAGGAATATTGACCGAATACTTCCAGAATGTATGAGGAATATTGGAGTGGTCAACCCCTCGCAGTAGCCCCCTTTATATAACTAACATGTATTTTATCGAGTTGTGACACAAAATTGGACTTATCTTGTCACGGTATTGACAATAAAAAATACATTCAAGAAAAGTTTACAATTATCTTTTTTTCACAAAAGTTTCTTTGCAATCAAATTTGTTATGTTTTTCGAATGTTTGCAACATTTAACTATTCCCTATGAAGTTACAGATCTTCAAAAAATGTTTGCCATACTTAAGAATTTTTTTCATTGACCAAATATAATTTTCCTAATTAACACAGATTTTTTAACTAGTCACATATAAAGAGTTTGTTGAGAATATCTTAAAAATATATTGTTCTTCATATATGTCAACTTCCTAGATGGGCCATTTCAAATTTTTCCCAATGAAACGGCCCATAGTATAAACATATTGAGGATTCTTAATACAATGTCTCACAAAATATTAAACCGCAAATATATTATTTTATACTCCCTCCCTCTCACGGATTTTGAGTCTTCCAGAACAATTAAAAACAAATAACAACTGCCGAATTTCTCAAATACGTCCAATGGCCCCCAGGGCCTTAAGTAATAATTGAAGATATGAGAATGATAACTGGTTAAGAACCAATTCCTCGCAATTATATTTTTAACGATTTTAATTAAGTTGACAATTGGATAAGGACCACTTGCGTTTTCCGCTCTAAATCCTTGGTCCTTATCCAGTTTTGGCACATAAAAAAAGACGTACATTGCACATATTTAACAGCCCCGACGAATTCTTTATTATATTTTCGTGATTTTGTAAAAAAAAATAAGCTGTTTCAAAAAAAATTGAGATGGAAACTGGAAAAAGAGGTAGAGTGCTTGGGGAACACATGCTTCTATAATTTTATCAAAATTTTATATTTTTGAAAACCTATCATAGAAAACTTTTTTTCTTTATCCGGTAAAACTTCATTTATGGTCCTTGTCCAGTCGTCATTCTCATACCTTCAATTTTTACTTTACTTGGACCTTCTTTATGAGGAGAACTACGGTTTAAAGTGGATTGCGAAACACCAGAGCTTCGAAAGAAGTATATAGATAATTTCCATGTTCTACCATTTGGGCTCTTTTTGGGGCAAACTGGTGTCAATTTAGGTATAAAATTTTTGTTTTATATAAGAGAAGCTTTCAACCAAATTTCATTTCGTTTAATGAAATAATTTTTTCATATTTTTGTCAGATTTAAAAAAAAATTTTTTAAATTCAATTAAAATTTGAAAATGTGTGTTTCCGTGACATTACTTCAAGTCGATCGAAAAATGAATGTTGTAAATGATATCACACATTTCTTTTCATACTTTAATATGCTTTTTTTTACAGGAATCCTATCCAATTTTATCAAATATTATAACCATAATTCCGGTCCACTTTAATACACTTTTTTGATAGAAATCAATTCAAATCTGTCAAAATTTGTCGGGAAATATTATGCTTTTCTGTCAACATTTTCTATATGGATAAAATTCGATAGAATTTCAATGAGAAACTCTTGATGGAATAGTATAAGATTCCTCAATGGATAGAGCTGGATAACATCTTCCAAAACTTTGGAACATAGGATTTGATACAAGTCCTGTTCCGATAAGATTTGATAGAATTTTAGTGAGAATCTGTTTGCAGAAAAATATAAGATTTCTCGATAGATAGAATTTGTTATAAATTTTTGAAATTGTTGAAGATAGTGCACAATATAAATTCTTTGTGGATAAGATTCGATAGATTTTTAATAATAATCTCTTGATAAAAAAGTATAAGATTTCTCGATGGATAGAATTTGATAGCAATTTCCAAAATTGTGGAAGATAGGTCTTGATTCAAGTTCTGTGCAGATAAGATTTTAAATAGATATAATGAGAATCTGTTGATAGAAAAGTATAAGATTTCTTGATAGATATAATTTGATAGAAATATCCTATATTCCAAAACATACGATTTCATGCAAGTCTTCTACCGATAAGATTTGATAGAATTTTAATGAAAATATGATGATAGAAAAGTATAGGATTTCTAGATGGATAGAATTTGATAGCAAGGTCTATCAAATGAGTTGATAGAATTTAATTCGTGTAATTTGTTTGATTCAACCTGATAGGATTACATAGTATTAAGTGTGTTTACAGGATTTTACTGAAGTTCTAAGCCATGATATATTTTGACTCAATTTTTCCTAAATATTTTTGTCCAGATAGAGAATCTATCAAAATTCATCATTTTCTGTACTTTTTTCAGAAAGGAAAAAAAAACAAATGCGACTAAATCTAAACTAAATTTTACGTCACAATATGTATAATTGTTAAAATTACCATCATTAGCGTGAAGAGTATGCTGTGGATTGTCGATGATTCTGATTTGACGATCAGGAAATTGAGGTTCTCCGTCCATACCTCCTATATCAGCAGGAAGTTGCCAACACGCGTTTTCCTCTTCTGCCGAAGTCCGGGGAAAGTAGAGCGATAAAAGTACTTCGTAAATTCCTAAGTCGCTTGGTTCTAGCACGAAAACGACACAGCTAATAAAATCGCTGTACTGTTCCAGAAATCTCCTCACCGTTCCTGTTTCAAGCAAACGAAAAAACTAACTTTCTCACTCAGGGAATTCGGGATCATATTGTTCACTCTGCACTTGAAATATTAAAGCTGTTTTCCATTTTGTTATGCAAGACTACTTACGCAGGGCTATATGCGCTCCTTCATTTGGTGGGTAATTCCGCTGCACCGAATTAATGACTGGCAAGGCAATACTGCGCAATCCGAGTTCTTTTGCTTTTTGTAGAACGTTTCTGAAAATAAGACGAACACTCTTAGAATCAGCGGAAAGAAAAGCAGACAGATAAAACCATCTTACTGGAAAAACCCACAGATATAACGAAATTTAGCATTATTTTTTAAGAAAATTTCCTTCTTGACGGAAATTGTAATTGATTGGATTAAACTAAAAAATTAGTCAAAGTATGCACCGCACTACACCGCACTTCCTTACACTTGCACTGTTTTCCCTCTCTTCCACTTCCGACAAAGAAGTAGAACGGACGGATAGACTAGGGTGGTCCAAAAATTCGACTAATGATTTGTAGTGATCGATCCCCCTTTATTTTCCGGAAAAGGAAATTCCCTTCTTTTTAATCAGTCAAACTTAATCCGTACACCAGGGCTTTTGAAATGGTTTTAAATGGGAAAGGCTCGGTTTTCGAAAAAATGAAAAAAGTAGTACTTGTTATTAAATTTTTATATATCGAAGTTTAGTCACCCCTTAAGAAGTGTTTAGCGAATAAGCTGAACCCAATAACTTTTAATTTTGTCACCCCAACCCATTTGCGTTGTGCTCAAAACATGCACCAGAAAATGAAAAAAAAGGAGTTTTATGTCAAATTCATGCTAAAGACGGTATTTAAAAAAATTTATATTAATTATTTTTATTCGATAATTGACAAGTCTAAACATATTTTGAAATAAATTGTTATTTGTTTAAACAATTCTCATTTGTTACAACAATATTTTTTCCTAGTAAATCGTAAAAAGTTATATTTTTGTAGAATTAATGACGCAGTTTATAAATATCAGGAGTGATAATTTTTGTGAAAGACAATTTGCAATTATTTCAACAATTAAAATCACATGTTCCTTTTCATAGGGTAGATAGAGAGAATTCTAGTTTTTTCAAATCTACTTATTAATCAGTATTTTCTTATCTCAATAAAATCGATCTGAAAAAATTATCCATAACGTAATTGAAAAATTTTTGTTGAGAAAATGATTTTGTTTAAAAAAATAAGGGTATAAGTTCTGAAATAAGAAAATACTGAATAATAATAGTGGAAGAGAGTTAAAAAAGTAAGAATTTTCTACACCTTGCCTATGAAAAGGCGTGAGTGAATGATTATCAATTGTTCAAATAATTGCAAACTGTCTTCCACAATAAATATCACTCCTAACATTCATTAAATGAGTAATTAATTCCAAAAAGTAGTAACTTTTCAAGATTTACATTGGAAAAAATGGTATAAACGATAAAAATTTGTTTAAGCAATTGCCAATAATATTCTTAAAATCATATATTTACGTTAATCCCAACATTCGTCAATTGTCACATTAATTCTAGAAAATAATAACTTTCCTCGATTAACAGAGGAAAAAATTATTTAAAAAAATGAAAATTATTCATATAATTACGAAATATTTTAAATAAGAAATAATAATATTTTAAAATTTATCATCTGGATTATGTATCCCGAAAAATAAAAACTTTACACCATTTGGGGGATCAAAATGATATGCTGTGTTTTTTCGATTTAAAACCCCATGTTAATTTCTAAAGTCCAGGTACACTGGTTCATGTAGATCGATTTGAAAAAAACATAGGAAATTTTTTTCGGAAAACAAATAAATTGGGGGAAATCAATCACCAAAAAATCGAAAGTCGAATTTTCACAGACATAAATTTGAACCACCATATACTAAAGTGGACCGAAAAAAAAACTTTTTTCAAACAGCGAATTCTAATAGTGGCTAAAAGTTGTATTTGCCCAACATCAGAAAGTCCTCCAAATTTTAATTCTATCAGCTAATATCTTCTGTTCTGTGTATGGATTTGAATATCCAAACTGGAAAATTTTAATCAAATTTCCTATGGGGTAAAGAATTAAGTTGAATTTTAGTAGGTACAGTTTTTGGTAGTGAATAATATTATAAGATTATAAATTAAAAACTAAACTTATGCTAAAGTTAGAACTTTCTCAAAATGTTACAACAAAATTAGTTTCTTAGGTTGTGTTAACAGGAGAATAAAAAAATTTTTACGTGTGCTTGAAATTACTCCAGCTTGAATCAAATGACTATGCCATTCTTTTGACATCATTAAAAAAATTGTCAGTGGTGTGCAAGATCTAAAAATTGTTCAATAAAGGCAAAATTCACAATTTTGAATACGGGGAAAAATTTGTTTTCCGGATAACAAAAGAATGTCATGTTTTTCCGATCACAGCTGAAGAAATATCAAGGACAAAATTATCACATGTGTTATAAAAATATGCAGTTAACACAATAAAAAAAACTCGTTTTTTACAAATTTAAAAAAAGTTCTTCCTTGAAAACAAACATTGTTTTTTATTCTATTATTTTATATTATTTTTCACTACCCAAAACCATAGATACAAATACTTCAACGTAATTATTTGGCCCATAGGATTTTTTTTTGATTTTTCAAAAATTTGAATTCTCAAATCCATACACAGCACAGAAGATATAATACGATCGCATTTGAAATTTGAAGAATTTTGTTAGGCAAATACAATTTTTACCCAGGGCTATGGAAACCTAAAAATTAGATTGGTTCGGATGCTTGGAAAAAAACGAGATGGAATAGGAATGGACAGGAAGAGGCAGAAAATAAAAAAAAGAACAGAAGTAGGTAGCCGGAAGGGCGGAAACCTGAACTCTAAACTTTTTGTATGCCTTGTTTTTCAATGATGGAAGGAAGTAAGATCTATTTATTTCTGTCTTTTTTATTCTATTACATACTGTGTTGAGTAATTTGTATCTAGCCTTATCCGATTCTAACCAGGTTTTGCTCTCCATTATTGTCTCATGTTTAAAAAATCTTTAAACGTTGAGAATTTTCTTTTTTATTCTCAATGTAGGATTTTTTAACCCTTAACTGACACACCTCAAAAAAATTACGTACTCGGTACATGGGATCCTTTGTACCTCAGCTTGGAAAATATGCAATAATTCTGAAAGTTATTAACATTTCGATATAAAATTCTTTTTCATATATTTCAACCTTTCTCTATTATAATAATGCCTGATAGTTGTCGGATTTTTATTTGTTAAGGGCGAGAAAAAATCCTGAAAAAGACAATTTATCGATATTTCACGGAACCCTGAAAAAGGTCTGGGGTCTTTTGGACCCCCAGTGTCAGTTAAGCGTTAAATGCGATGCTTGATGAAAGAGAATAGGTTAATAATGGATATAATGGACTAAATATATCATAAGCTGGGAAGGAATGAAATATAAAGCTATCAAGAAAGATTAGAAATTTGACATATATTACTGGTTAAAATACAATAGGGGAAGCCTTCCTACAGTGGATAATGCAACCTACAGTGGATAATCATTAATCAAGAGCACAAATAAAAGAAAAATAATTAATTTTAATTTTAATTCATTAAAGCCTAAGTGTCTTAACTATTCATCAAATTAAATTAATTATTTTACGTGCATTAATATTTTTAATTAATGATTATCCACTGTAGGTGGCACTATTCACTGTAGGGAGGTTTCCCCTACCTTAAATAAAAATGGAATGAACTGAAATTACAGAAAAAAAATACTGATTTCGTCAATTACTGATAGAATTTCCTGTCTTTTTCAACAAAGTACTAATGCACAGGCAAATAACTCAGGGAAAATGTCTAATGAAGATTTAATTTCTATTGGATGAACCAATGGATGGCTCGAACATATATAGCGTTATCTTTCATTGATGAATAACTGGTTGGTCAATGAAACGTAGGCCATATTAAATACTTATTTTACCTGTAACAGCAGTGTAAAGTATTTTCAGCTGCCGTTTGATATTTGGTATTGTATAATGGCCCCACTGTATGAATGATAAAGCGAGCCGGCAAACCATGACCCTGTGTTATCCTTATTTCACCAGTTCTGCATTCTGTAAATTAAAAAGAATCATTATCAACGTTCTGAAAATATCTACCTCCAATTAGTATGATATAAATTAAATTAGAAAAGTTTGAAGTGTTTTCCTTTGCTTTCAAAGGTAATAGAAGAATTAGTATAAAAAAAGTATGAACATCTAATTGTAACGAAGTTTAAAATAAGATGCCATAAATAGATTCCGATGAATAAACCATTATTGTAACGTATTTTCTTGATTCTTTTGCAGGCTATATATTTTTACGAGGAAGTGACCTTATAAAATATTAGCGATTAGTCGATCAAGCATGAACGTTGGGCACTCTTGATATTTGCCAAAGACATATAGGACATGTAGGTCAGATTTTCATTAGTTGGTTTAGCTTTAAAGTTTGAATTACCTATCGCACTATTTTACAATTGATGCTTGTGGAATTTTTTATGTAATGCAATTTATAACGATATTTTACTTTAAAACGACTTTTCTATTTACGAGCTCGTTCCAAAGTGCATCTTTCTTGGATACTAACTTCGACGAGATAAATAACCAAAGAGTAAAGAAGCTTTTCCACAAAAGACAAGGTATAATTTTAAAAATATTTTTTATATCCTAAACCTTTTTCGGACGAAATGGCAAGTACTATATTTTTTAAAACAAAATTATAATAGAAAAACAAATTAACAACCCTGAAAACTTGCTATTCGACAATACCTTTAATTTCGTTGTAAATTTCTTTTTCAAGACCAGGCCCTGCTCGGACAAATATTCTTTGGCACGTTAATGAATTGTCGTCCATAGTTTCGTTGGTAGGATTGACTACTGCATCGACTTGTAAGACAGATAAGTCGCCAGTCCTGTAAAATCGATTTTAATATTGAAACGAGTCGATTTCCATCTTATAAATGAGACGTGGGTGTAAGTGGAAATAGAGATTTGTCTAAAAAATTGACCTTTACATACCATAGTGCTATTTTATTATTAAGTTCTGATTGACAAGGAAACGGACTAGTAGTATAATTTGCCGATTCACTCAAGGCGTTTGAATAATCGGTAAATCGATGCTGGGTTGGGAAGTCTGCCCATCTTTTCAATGCTGTTACTTCAATTACGTTGGGATCAACACCCAATGGTTCCATTAGCCTCATTTAGCTGTAACGATACAAAAAACTTAATTAGAAATCAAGTCAGGCCAATCTAATTTCGTTTCATTAGAAGATCAGAAACACCAATATCAGTGATGATTACCTCGTGAAGCTCTCAATACTTTTATTTTTCTCACCAATTTTTTTTTTTATTTCTATCAAAAAAAGTCACCATTATTTTAAAAACTTGCAACTGTTTGCGCGTGTATTAGAATTAATTTAAAATACAAATTTGTTTAAATAAAAACTGTTTTTATCTCGATTTTCTCTGACATTTCTGTTAAAAGCATTAAATAAGTACATATTTTTAAATCATGGAACTACAAGATTTGAAATAACAGGCTTATGTAAGAAATATTTCAATTGTCTCGGTTTCCCCTGCTTCCACAATGTTTTAATGCGAAATAAAATTGGACTTATACTCGTAGTATGACTACATTAGATTTTGAATATTGTTTGCGTAAAAGTAGCATTTTGGATTTGAAGCTTGCAGAATGGAATTTAATATTTTTAATTGGTCGTGTCTAGGTTCACGGAAATGTGGTGAGCGTTTTTATTGTGTGAGAAATATAATTAATTTAAATTGTGAATACGATTTAATCTCGGAGTGGAACATTACTATTTTGTGATACTGTCAAAGAACCTTATAAGGCTTAATAATTGACATCTGCTCTATTTATGTATTATTTCTGAATTCTGTATAAAATTTTCATTATTGGGTGAGCTAATAAAAAAATTGATATTTAAACTCAAACAATATACAATGAAATTCATATTCTAATTAAATAATCCACGAAATGTATAATTCCCTTTTTTTTGTTCTTCGGAATAAGTTCTGCTGAAGCTATTGCTAAATAGGATAATGTTCCAGTGTTTTTATATTGAATTCGTTGAAAGAAGATATTTCAAAAATCGTAACAAATTTAAATTACTGTTAAAATTACTCCAGCAGTACATTTTTCTCTAATAATCGGAGCTTTCTTCCATCTAAATGATATAATTATTACACAGTACCAAGGGCGGATCCACGGGGGTGGTTTTTGGGTCCGGACCCCCCCTTTAGCCAGGTCCGTCAGGTAAGGAAAGGATATAGATATATATATATATATATATATATATATATATATATATA
>CAKNWT010106500.1:415-13385 GCA_932066315.1 Andricus coriarius
TTTTCTGCTTTTTTTCAGATTTTTATCAAAACTCTAACATTTTTTTCTCTAATTCCTCATCCCCATATCTCGGAAGAAGAATTTTATTTTTGCAAATTATTTAAATTTGAATCACTATTCAACGTTTGCCTCATCTTAAAATAATGATTTCGATTTTGCACTTGATATATTATTACGTTGCTTAAATTATTTTTTAATGGTCGAGTATTCTGTTCCTGTAAAATATGCCGGATTTCAATTTTATCTTCCGGCATGTTTTGCGGGATTATAATTTTCTCTTTCGGCATATTTTGTCGTGTACTAAGCTGAATTCCAAAGAATTTATTATGAAGACCAAACGATTTATTATGAATTCTAAATAATTCTAGATTAATTGCAACGAGTTAAAAAATTAATGTTTGGAAAAATATTTCGGATAATAGAAAATTAAAGGGAGATCTTGATGACAGGTGGAGGTTATATTTTCATTTTTATATTATATGTCTGATAGGAAAGGTCACAGGGGTGCTCCGCCCCCCCCCCCCCTATTATTGTGGGAATTCATGCGATTTTTTGAAAAATTATTAAATTTGTGGAAATTTATGAAGTTTATTGAAATTTATGCAATTTGTGAAAATTTATAAAATTTGTAGAAATTTATGAAATTTGTACAAATTTATGAAATTTGTGGAAACTTATGAAACTTAAGATAAGGGAGTCTCTCCCAAGCTGATCCCCCGATTTGAAGAACCGTATCAGTTCATAAAATTTTTGCGAAATAATTATCTATGTATCTATTTATATATATACACACATACATGTGTGTATGTGTGTATAATAATATACATATAATTATAATATTAACACGGGCAAGTCCACTCATGGACTTGTAAATAGCTGAGCCACTCCCCTCATTTGAGGCGTCTGGGACTTCTTAGCTTGAACTGATCTCGTATCGAAACCTTTGTCACGTTTCTTTGCGAAATTTGCAAGGGAATTTTTCCAAGCCCGTTCCCTTTATTTAAAAATTGCGCAATAGGCGCTATCGCTATCATTCCTGTGCATGAAATTTCGAGTAAAACAATGAGATAATGGTTCTATTGCTTAACTAGAAACACAAATTAATTATTCACCCTATACATTGTACATGTTTCACTGGAAAGCTCTATTCGAGTAACATAATAAGCTATTCAGTGTCACATACATGCAACTGATATACGCGATGTGATCATAAACGTCATGACGTTATTAAAAATATGCTGGAAGAGAAAATTAAGATCCGGCAAAATCTGCCGGAAGAGAAAATTACAATTCGGCAAAATATGCCGGATCCGTATACGCTACGTTTTTTATTGAAAGTATTAGTTATGAAAATCAATGTGTGAATTAATGCTTCTGAGCAAAATATTTTTCCCAAACTCGTTACAAAATATTAGATATCTTCTGTAAGGATTAATTAAAAAATGTTAATTAAACAGTTTTAAACCTACCCATTAGCATATAATATATATATATATATATATAAATTACTGACAAAATAGAGCGCGACACATATTTTTTAGCTGGCCACGCTTTTCTCAGAGAAAACGCTTGACCGAGGGTTTTTTTAGAAAAATCGAAGCGGTTACGTAGCTCACATGACTAATGTGTGCGCTAGATTTAGGTTTTAGGACAGGTTTTAGGTAGTTAGGTAGGGTTCGATTCCCCAGCGGGGGCGATTTTTCAAAGAGTTTGAGCGTGCGATCATATGTTTAAGTCTGTGTCCAGTAATCATATATAAAATAATTTTTTCTTATCAAATCGATTCACATTTTACATCACTTTTGTCTTCGAAAGTTTCGAGCTGATCTATTTATAAATCGTGTATAGAATATGTACAGTGTATATAACCATATACATATATGCGTTAACATGTGAAATCGGCGGAGTTACTCTTCACAGAAGTAAGGCTTACTACATGAATAGTAACTCTTCATCTCGCTGAGTGTGACGGTTACTAAGTGGTGCATTGCATCCTACTATTTGAAATTGTTTATCCTACTCTTTTGAAAAGTCAGTTCAAGAAGACGAAATAGTACTTTTAACAAAATTCACTGACGAAAAGCTGCGCTTCAATTTAAAATAGTTACAGCTAATGGTTTAGAGAGTATTCAGATAAATTTTTTTTTGATTGAATACCACTTTCTTTTCCGTATACTTAATTCCACTTATCCTAAATAAATGTCGAATTGTATGAAAAAATTATTGGATGAGGTAATCCAGATAATCCACACGTAAAAGGATAGAATTCTTGGAAATAGAAATGTTCTCGAACCATGTAATTCTATCCATTTCTGCCTAAATAAACAAAAAGATATTTCATTTGATCTATCTCGGTCCGTATCTGTTCTAAACTTATGTCAGTCTATTCATTACTATCATGTTCTATTATTTTCTATACATTTTGCTTCAATTTCTCTTTTCCAGTGGTGATAAACATTATCACCCTATTCTAGGTAAAAGCAACTTAATCCTATCCATTTTCATTCTTTGCCATTGCTGTAGTGATTCTATCTGTTTTATAAATTATTTTCTCTTTCCTTCTATTCATAAATCTACACAATTTTATCTGCTTTCATTATTTTCTTCTCGATTCCTTGCGATAAAGCAGTATAGAAAATGATAGACAAAGAAGTTGAGAAACTATTTTAAATTGACGAAATTAAATTTTAAAGTAGGCCAAAACGCGAAAAAAAAATGCTAAGATATTCTGTGAAAAAGCCAGTATGTTTCCTGGCATTTAATTTTTATTTCTTCGGACACTTTCTATCCATAATGATGAAAAGAATGCTCCTTATATTTTCTTTAACAGGGTTGTCAGCGGAATTGTGCTCTGTGGATATCTCGCAATAAAAGTGCAAATTAGGGCGATTTTTTGCACCACGCAGCTCCTGCATTATTCAATCCATAACTCCGAAGAAAATATTTCGCAAAATCCTATGTAGCAGCCGACCTTCGATATATTTGACTCACGTTCTCTGTTTCTTCCCTTTTGGCCTTGGAACTAACAAAACTTCTCAATATGGTTTTGTGTCACTAATAAAATTAAGACGAATAAGCAGAAATGCGTGGATCTTAAACTGTTTCTGGAAGAACTGAATTAAGATGTTTTTCTTAAAATTTGTACCTAATTTTAAATGTATGCGGGTGTACAATTTATTTCCCTAGGGAAATGAAGTAACATTATTTCCATGAAATCAGGGTTATAAAGCATGGAGAGTTCAGGAAGTGCTGCTATCTGTGTGCCTACTCGTCGCGTCGCAAGTCCCATTTCATAACCTTACTTTTCATATGTATCAAAACGATCAAAACCTGCTCCTGAAAACTGCAAATCGTGAAAACGTTTGTTTTTTGACGGGGATATAAAGTGTTGTGACGGAATTGACCGAAATTGAAAAAAGTGGCGGTGGTGAACCGTTCCCACTCCAGCGGCGTCAAGCAGCAAAAGAGGCGATGCAAAATTTGTTGCCCTAAAAATCAAAAAGCCACTACGAATTAAGGTATAGAAAGTTTCTAGCATGGAAAAAGGCCCGGGGAATGAATCAATCAAATGAAACAGTATGGATGGCCTATTTCAACGAGCTGAACAAGAATTATAAACCTTCAAGCCTTTGAAGTTTCTATTCTATGCTCAAAAGTGCGTTGAATATCAAAGAAGATATTGATATTAGCTAGTACTCTCTTTTGAATGCTTTTCTGAAAAGTATATCTGCAGGATTCGTAAGTAATAAATCGAAAGTTTTGACTTCCAAAGAAGTACCTACATTCTTAACTGAAGCACCGGACCATATCTATCTAGAAACAAAGGAGAATATATTAAATATTCTAATATTATCTATACAAGCATACGTACTTTAATGGCAGTGTTTTTCTAGCTAAATCTAATACATTATGTACAGGATGCTCTAATTGTTAGAGTCTTTGGAGCATGTCGAGGCGATGCGCTAACTCACAACACAGTTCAGGATATAACGGTGCATGGCGATCTTTTGGTGGTCGATATTCCTGATATGAAGATGAAAAAACCTCGGAAATTTACTATTGGCGTCGATTTTACCGAAGCAGTAAATAAATGTAAGGCCCCGCGCCCTCCTGAGACGACGACCGACCGATTTTTTATCAGTTATCAGAAAGGTAAATCATCGTACATTATACCTCTCAGGTGCCAGGTGTACCTATCGCACAGTAAATGACGTCCTTCTTTGTTGATCAGGCAAAGTGAGCCTCACCCACTCTGCCATTCGGGAGCCTCCCTAGCAGGCCGCAGGAGAGAGGATATGGCAAGACTAGGGTGGAAGGAGCGCTCCCTCTGAGGTCATCAGTTAGATGCACAGATTCGAAGCACTATGCTGGCGATTTATGTAAGTATATGTGTATATATGTGTGTGTGTGTGTGTGTTCATTACTCGAAATTGTCCAGTGACCGCCGAGCAAGAGGCCCCCGTAGGTGCCTCAAGCGCAAAGAGATCGCTGCCTCATTTTCGAGTCTTCTCAAAACCGGCTTCGACCCTCAAGATTAGGCCCTCGAAAGAGCCCAATTATCCTTTGTAAGGCACCAGCTTTTTCTAAGGGGACCTACAGTTTAAGGTGGGTTCCGAACCACCGAAGCCCTGGTAGAAGTACATAGAAAAATTTCCATTGGTATCTCTCTCAGGCTCAGGGATCGAACCCCAGGCCTCCTGCATGGAAGTCTGACGCGCTATCGTCTGGGCCACCGAGGCTTCTAAGCTATGCCAAAAGAAATCGCTAAATATTTGAATCTGGAACAGCCCATGTCCTATACAGGACATGCTTTTCGACGTACCTCTGCAACACTGCTCGCCGATTCGGGAGCCGATATTATGACATTGAAACGGCTAGGAGGATGGAAATCGAGCAACTTTGTAGAATCGTACGTCGAAGAGTCCGTCCAGAATAAGACAAAAATCAGTAAAATTATAACTTCCGCGGTAGATTTCTGCTCGGCAAAAAAATCACATGTGGAATCTAAATGTGAAACCGAAACTACTAATAAGCGCCAAAAAAACATGTGATAATATTGTATCATTACCGCAAGTAAATATCAATACGTCAAGATCACAAACTATAAAGATTTCGCCAAGAAAAGGAGAAATGACTTTCAACTATTGCTCATTTGTGGTTCATAATTTCAGCAGAAATTAATTTAGACAATTTAGAATGAATTTTTGCAATGACAGTAGCCACTTGCTTTTCAGACATTGTGGCCAATCAATATGTTTCCGAACACCTCACAAGGACATTGATTGGCCACCCATTTTTCAATATACAGACACCATTTTAAGGTGAGAATAGTAAAATCGTGTAGTTTTAATTACCAAATTCAATTGGAATCCAAAAGTTTGTAGTTACATCTATCGTAACTAAAAGAAGAATAATAATTCTCAACACGCAAACACTGATGACCTCAACATCCTTTCGTTCATCCATGATCTGTTTGATTTTACTCTGGTATTTTCACGCACTACACTGCACTAAGCCAGCTTGTCGAATACGCTGCGGAATTGTTTGCGCTTCATCCTGCGATATTTATTACTAGTTTTATTTGTGAGAACTCTTTCATATTAAGGTGGACAATCGTTGAGGGGTGGCCAAGGATTGTGCCGATTACTCCATATATGCAACTTATTCAGTTTTAATACAATTTTGTTCATGATCAGGTCCTTATATTTTTCTTCAACTTTTCATCCTACGTTTTTCTTTTTTCATTCCCTAAAAGTAAAATTCATATAAAAAATAACGTGAACAGTTTGGAAAGTTTTTTTTTTACTAGAAAGCTCATAATTCAATAATAAACAAGCTTCCAGTTGCACACAAAAATACGTGCTTGAAAAAATGCTTATTTAACCTTAGGCTAATAAATTCTTTTTCCTCGTGCCTCTCCCATTACCATTTCTGAATTTAAACAATTTTCCTATATTTTTTGACAATTAAACTCGTTTCATTTACGAAGCCATTAATAATATTGATCCTTATTCTTTAAAACTCAAAATATTTCAAATTTTTTAATTTTAATGTTTGAATTTTAAAATGGTTAGTGGCAAAATCAAAAACTACAATCTGTTGGATGCCGATTACAATACAACATTTTTCTGCTTCAAACTGCAAATATTTTTACTTTTATAACACTTCACTTTTGAAAAAAGTCAGATGTATGAGATATTTTAATTCATACTAAGGCCTTAAAGAGCCTTCTTTGAAGATAATTCAGCTGAAAGAAAATATTCCAGCATGGTGGTCTAAATAACGGAATTCCCTCATTTTACTAATTTGTTAACCCTGATAACAAGAAAATGGAAGAAAATATTCCAGGTTATTAGTCTAAAAAATGAAACTTCCTCGTTTTTATAATTTGTTAGCTACTTATAATAAAAAATCAGTACCCTGGCATGGAAAATGATATTCCTCAATGCAGATCTACATACCTATACCTTCAACTTCAACCATCTTCGAAGATAGTCGACCTATAAGAAAAAATGCCAGCATAGTAATATAAAAAAACAATTTTTCCTTATTTTTCTTATTTTTTAACATCTGATAATAAAAGAAACTACATTCTAAAAACGCAAATCAAATTTTTTTCTAGGAATTTACATGCCAAAATCTTTGGTCCGGATCATACCAACCCCCGACATGTCATATTGTGGCAAGTTATATTTGTGGTAAGTCACATTTTGTTATAAGTCACATTTTCAGAAAGTCATATTGCGTCAAGTCACATTACGATAAGTCATATTGCAGCATTTCACATTCGAAAAAAATGAGATTGGTGAAAAGGGGTAGGGTTGTGAAATACATTATTTTTGTGACTAATCACAGGGGTAAACTGAAAATTCATCTGAATGGAAGATGCCGGAATGTGACATGTCGCAATGTGACTTGCCGTATGTGAATTGCCACAAATGTGACTTGGCGAAATGTCAAACAGCTTCTAAGAAAATTAAACTAAAAAAAAGTGTCCAGAATATTTGTCTCACGATCTGAAGAAAAAAATATGTCCTAATATTTCTTAATTTTCAACAACTGGTAACAAAAAAATTACAACTCAACATAGAAAATTTAATTTTTACATGCGTATCTAGAAATCAGAATCTTTCATTGCAGCCATCTTCGAAGGACATCGAAAAATCAACAAATATTCCAGCATAGTGATCTGGCAAAACGAAATTTCCTCATTTTATGTTTTTTTCAGCCACTGATAACAAACAAGCGGTACCATAGCAAAGAAACTTTGATTCTGAAATGCCCATCTAAGTGTCAAAAAATTAAATTTAGACCATCAAGGAAAAAAAATCTGCCTTATAGAAAAGCTTGAAGCATAGTAATCTAAGAGACGACATTTCATAATTTTTCTTAATTTTTGACCTCTGATAAGAGAAAAATATTACTATAACATTGTAAATTTATTGTTTCATGCACACGTACATGCAAAGACCTTTCATTTAGGTACTTTTCGAAGCGAATTAGATAATTTTTAGGTCATGATAAATCCCGTACATGTAATGTAAGTACGCTTACTATTAATATATATATATATATATATATATATATATATATATATATATCTGCAACTGTTTAATCATTTCTCTTACAGAAATCTTCATCAATTATCATAAAACAAATGTTAGAATTGATAATAAGTCGCTCGATAATAAAGATAGTATTTCTTCTATTTCTAGTTTTGTAAAACAAATATTATATTTAATTTGAAGCTATGTATGTACCAATATTGTATCCTTTTGTGTACCCAAGTGTGATTTTTTTAGTGTGTGCGATTATTAATTATCATTCCTGTGCATGAAATGTCGAGTAAAACAATGAGATAATGGTTCTATTGCTTAACTAGAAACACAAATTAATTATTCACCCTATACATTGTACATGTTTCACTGGAAAGCTCTATTCGAGTAACATAATAAGCTATTCAGTGTCACATACATGCAACTGATATACGCGATGTGATCATAAACGTATACATATCGCAGCGCGGCAGTATACACGATATATAGGAAAGAGGACTCTTGTTCTGTCTTTTCCTTTTGAAGGAAATAGTTCCTCGATTGGACGTCTCGATGTTACTAATGGGCGACGTCACCGCTGTTACCATTTCCTATTATACTCTCGGTGATCGACAGAATGAAAATTTATGTGCGATTGACGTCAATGAACACTAAGCCAGCTAATAATCAATATGAAGAAGAAGGGGAGAATTGTATCCAAACGCCATATACCCCATTATATAGAAAATAATAATCACTCAGAGATATGTCCCCTTGTCTCAAAATTATTTTTTCGTAACGCATGCACGGAATGTTCTCTTTTCGAGGGATGTGTAGCCTGCGGAAAATGACCAATTCCAAAATCATGGTAAAAAGGAGTTCTAAAAAGACTTATTCCAGCTGCTGCGCTTATTGCGCACGTTGATCAAGATTCCTTTTTGTAGCTATTGCGCTTGCGCATTTCGAATCAAAATTACTTTCTCGGAGTGCCGGAATCATAACATCACTTCATTATCAGTTGACGCTTGACACACTAATTGTGAGTAGTAGTGATAATGATTGGACAAACTCGAAGTGATAACTTACAGTAATTGATTGATGAATTATCATAAACTACTTATTTTTGGCAATTTTACCATAAATTTCGAATAAAGCCGGAAAATTTGCTTTTATTTCTTCTCAAATAGAAAATTCCCTGCATTTTTTACGAAAGCAATCGTGTGCAACATATGCTGGAAGTATGCAGTTGTAACTCTTGTAAAGTCTACAGAACGACTTGCCTACAAGTATCCTTCGATTCGCCACTGGTTCATGCAGAAAACTTCACATTTGTGTCGAACTGCCTATTTCCTGCACTTGTATCACAATATACTATTCTTGAGGCAAATAGAATTTCCTCTTAAATTTAAGGTTAAGAGGATTTTCATTTGTCTTAAAAAGAATCTTTTTGCATCTAACATTATCCTTTTACGAGACACTTTATCTAAACTTGCAGCTAAATAACACGGTTTGTGTAAAAAATATTTGCACGTGGTGCGAAACAAAATAGACAAGAGGTTTCTGCTTTTTTTTCAAGACAACTTTTTCTCTGAGTGATGATAATCAGAAATTATGTTTTGTCATTCTGTAGAATTTTTTCTCCTAGGCTTTAAGGAAATAATATGATAGTCAATGCCATATCGAAATCAAACATAATTTTTTAATCTTCGAACTAGGGTCATATTTCACATTAAAAAAGAATATTAAAACTGTCAAATCGTAAGATTTTTCATCAATATCTGAATTTGAAAATTTATTCATTACGTTCTTTAAAATTCAGATAAACTTTACTTGAATCCACATTAATTATCCCTCAATTTAAGATCACTTTCAAATGTCAAATCAATAAGATATGAAGGTGCATGCATTTTGAAATGTTAACAATGTTAACAAAAGATTTTTTTAAAGATATTTTAATTGATATCAATATTATTTGTATGTCTTTATATTACTATTAGTCCAGTCATCTGGTACACGGAAATTTTTTTGTTAATAGGTGCAAAATATCACATGGCAGTGGATTGGTGCTTTCCTGTACATTTTAGGGATAAAAGTGTTCCTAACAAAATTAAATTAGGTAAAATTCTACGTGAAACTAAAAAAAAGTGTTCTACCACTAATAGTTTAGGAGTAACGGACTTTCAAAGAAACCCGATTTTTTTCAATTTTTTGCCAAAAATCACATGTTTTTTTTTGTTTCTCTGTAGCTCAGATCTTGATTGTCAGATCTAAAAATGGTCAACAGATGAATTAAAGTAGACGTAAATACCTGTAATTTCGAGAGAAAAAACATTGTGCTAACTACAATAGATTGCGAGTTAGCTCCTGCCGAAGGTGACCCATATCGACCTGAATTTACAGGTAAATGCCCAGAGTTCAGTCTTTTGTGAATAGCTCGTTTCGGGGTTATCACAAAAGAAAGTTCCCAGAGAATGAATACAAGAGGACTAAATTCCGTGTAAGTTCAAAAAAAAGATGTTCCCACCCCAAATATGTCACGAGTCATGACCTTCCAAATATACCTGTTTTTGTGCTTTTTTAGCCGAAAACCCGAAAGTCGTGTTTTTTGGATATCAGTCGTTCCATGAATGTCACACGAGAAAGTTGTTAGGAGATAAATGAAAGAGGACTTCATTCTGCGTAAGCTAAAAAAAATTTCTTCTACCCCTAATAGGTTACGAATAATGCCCTTGCAAAGTGTACCCTTAATCAGTTCGGTGACTAAATCGCACCGAAGAACAAAACTGCTACTTGTTTCTTAACATATAAGTTTTTAAGTCAAGTAATAGTGATAAAATAATTACTGAATTATCAAATTAATAATAATCAACCACTTTTAATTAATTGCTAAATAATTGTTTAAATAAATAAATTTCCATCACCCATCAAATGTTCATTTCTTGGCATTTTTCACACAAATTTCAATTAGGGACGCTCATTATATATTAAAAATAAATATTGAATAATTTTTAATCAATAAATAAATAATTCTTTGAATAAATAAATTTCCATCACCCATCAACTGTTCATTTTTTGGCATTTTTCACTCAAATTTCAACTAGGAAATAAATATTTAATCATTTTCAATCAATAAATAAATAATTGTTTGAATAAATAAATTTCCATCACCTATCAACTGTTTAATCTATAATAAGCGTCCCTAATTTTTTTTTTAACTTACGCAGAATTTAGTACTCTTGTATTAATTCTTTGGGAACTTATTATTATTGAAAAAATTATGATTTAATTATCAAATTATTAAAAATCAACCACTTTTAATTAATTAACAAATAATTGTTTAAGTAAATAAATTGCCATCGCCCATCAAATGTTCATTTTTTGGCATTTTTCACTCAAATTTCAATTAGGGATGCTTATTATAGATTAAAAATAAATATTTATTTATTTTTAATCAATAAATAAATAATTGTTTGAATAAATAAATTTCCATCACCCATCAACTGTTTAATCTATAATAAGCGTCCCTAATTTTTTTTTAACTTACGCAGAATTTAGTCCTCTTGTATTCATTCTGTGGGAACTTTCTTTTGTGATAACCCCGAAACGAGCTATTTACAAAAAACTGAACTCTGGGCATTTACCTGTAAATTCAGGTCGAAATGGGTCACCTTCGGCAGGTGCTAAGTTGCGATCTATTATTGTTAGCACAATGTTTTTTTTCTCTGGAAATTACAGGTATTTCTACTTTAATTCATCTGCTTACCATTTTTAGATCTGACAATCAGGATCCGCGCTACAGAGAAACCAAGAAAAATATGTGATTTTTGTCAAAAAATTGAGAAAAATCGCGGTTTTTTGAAAGCGCGTAACTCCTAAACTATTGGTGGCAGAACACCTTTTTTTAGTTTTACGTAGAATTTTGCCTACTTAAATTTCGGTAGGAACACTTTTATCCCTAAAATGCACAGGAAAGCACCAATCCACTGCCATGTGATATTTTGCACCTTTTACCAAAAAAATTTCCGTCTCCCGGGATAAAATTCTGTTCAAAAACCTAACCCTTTATTATGCACCTCCAAATGAAGTATTTAAGAGAAAAAAATGACTCCATTAAAAATTACCGGCTTTGCACCAATTTTTCGACCAGATGACTGGACTATATTTGGATTATCCGCATGATACAAAAATAGTAAAAAGATTTTCGACCTTTTTATCACGGTTCTTTGTGACACCTGACTCTTTGACAAATACATAATCAGAATAAATCTCTTTCGAAATATGGCATCAATTCGCCTCATCAAATTTTTCGCCCACAGTATTTTTACTTACCATGGTAACTATAAAGTATTGTGAGAATCATTTGATATCTCTAAGAACAAATTGTCCACATTTGCACAACGTCGAAGCAGTGGCATTATTTTAGCTTCACTTACAATTAATGATGGCACAGCAAAACGAATCAACCTACATTTTGTGAAGGTTGAACCTTGTTTTGTTAAAATATGATCATCTGAAAGAACTAGGTTGCCCCTTTAATTCAATATCTACTAGAAGTCTCTGAAATGTCAGGTTCAAAGTAGTATTACCGTCTAAAGTAGTAAAAATGCGCCTGCCAGCGTAAAAATAAAAGCTATCCCGTTCACTCACTCGGAACTGGTTGGCGTTTTTAAATCAGACTCTTTCCAGCTTTCTTTAGCAAATAATAATATATAAAGTGCTCTGTGGTCACTAGGGTGGACCAACAAAAAAAGTAATAAATTGAAAACGCCTTAACATTGAAAATTTTCCTTTTGGTCCCTTATAGAATGTATAAAATTTGAAATGAATAGATTAATGTCATGCGGTTGGACGGAGTCGAAATAGAATAGTCATAGTTATTATAGAAATAGTCATAAGGACAACCGCAGGATTTCGCTGGGAGCAGGTGCTAATCTGAAGAATTGCACACGCTCCCAGCGAAATCGCGGTAAAATTTCAGCTGCAACCACATCTCACGACCGTGAAAAGGTGGTTACAGTCTGCGGAGAATTCAATACGATGATCCGGCACCCTGAGAACACGGATCGACCCAAGGACGACCGCCTTCTGCATTTTCCCCGCAAGTGTCCTGGCATTTTCTTGACACGCAGGGATGCTTTTCAGGCTATTAACCAGTGAAACCTTGGCACCTCCAAGAGCGCCGATGATCAAAACGACTTGCTCAACGGAATATTCAGGGTATAGCCGTCGCAACTCTCTTGTAAGTTCTTTATACCTCTCTTTCTTTTCATTCTCCTTGGCTATGATGTTATTGTCAGCTGGTGCCGAAAATTCGATAACGAACATGATTCGTTTCTCGAAGTCAAGAAGGACTATGTCAGGCCTCGAGTGCGCAACAGAAACAATTGTCGAGAATATGAAGTTCCAGTATATCCGACACTTCTCATTCTCTACAA
>CAKNWT010106528.1:978-13086 GCA_932066315.1 Andricus coriarius
GTGCTACGTGGTTTATGTATTTTGTTGAAAATTCGCTTTTTTTGGGTAAAGAATGAATCATTCTGGTTTAAAAATGAACTATTTTGGTTAAAATTTATTTATTTTGAGTGGTAATACTTTTGAACTCATTATTGTTTTCAGTAAACATTTTTCTATTTTCTGGCCACGCCACGGCTAGCTTGAACCACTTATGACTGAAAAGTGCTCGCCTGACCCAGTTTCTTTCTGAATAGGTTTCGGGGATGCCTCCCGAGTATTTTAAGGCCTGAATAAAAAAAAATTTGGGCCCCTTTTTAAGAAATAATATTTTTGTTGTGGGGTTATTAAGTATATTTTTGTTAAAATCATTGCAAGTTGAATGTTAATTGGTATAAACCATTTAGTTTGGCATCCAAAATAAGCCTCTAATAGTTAAAAAATCAATTAACATTCAGAAGGCTTTAAGTCTTGTGAAACAGATGAAAAAAGGCAGTTTCTTTATAATGTTTCCTTTTCACTGCATCGCACGCCTAAACATTCTGAACAACAATTTAAGGGCACAAAATTCCGTATAAAATGAAGAAAACATTTTACGTTTTCTCTTGAATAGTTTAGGACATATGACTTCCAGAAGTGATTTTTTAATGAAAAATTGGCCTAAAAAAATATAACTTTAGTTTCCGTGAAATATCTCATGTCTTGTACATTTTGGATGAAAGTAAGACTTATATTAGTTAAAGCATTAGTTAAAGTATCAAGTTATTGCGTCCTGAAAATCACCCCTTTCATTGATTTTTATTTTACATAAAATTATTCGGAAATAACTTAGGTCTGTTGAATTTCACGTGAAAAATATGCATATATAAATAAAAGGACATACATTTTTCAGCAAAATACCGAATATTGATTGTCCTATCTTTAATATTTTGTAAAATGTTGCTACGAAAAGCATGCTCTTCCATAAAAATTGATAAATATTGCTAGAAGGTAAATCGTTTTTTTTTTACTTATTCTGAACTGTATGTAAAATCTTCCTAAGTTATAGTTGTTTCTTTTCTAATTTAGGCAAAAATTGCTATTTAAGGCTTAACTCACTCAGGGATCTTTTACGCATACAGTTCTCTCGAAATTTGAATCAGCGATAAGTATACCGCTAATTCAAATCAGCGTATATACGCTGGCATATCAGCGACATTTAGCTGTTAATCATTGAAATTTCACTGATCAGCAGCTTAATTTCGCTGATATTGAGACCATCCATTTTTTTCTTTTGCTAGGGAAAACCTCCCTCTATAAGGAAGAAAATATTATTTTGATACTTATGAGGAAGCAAAATGCTCATAAAACAAGCACAAATAAATACACCCATAGTGAATACGCACATAGTACTTCGCAGCCGTATTCACTATTTATCATCAAAAATATCTGTCAATCCTCGACAATTGAGCCGCTGTATAGTATAGGGGCATATAAAATTTACATGGCTGTTCCGTTTGGCCCCTGTTGTTGTCTTTAAAATCGAGTTTGAAAATTAAATTTTTGAAGCATATGGCTTTGTAGGAAATTTCATGGCCATATGTTTCAAAAATTTAATTTTCAAAATCGATTTTAAAGAAAACAGGGGCCAACTGAAACGGCCATGTTAATTTTATAGGCTATTACACTATCCAGTGGCTCAATTGGTGCACCCTCGGAAAGTTCCTTTACCCTATATTCTGTAAATTAAATAAAAATTAAATTAAATTATATTACATTTGATTTACTTGTGTCGATTTAATTTTAATTGCAGATTGTAATTCAAATTACATTAAACTAATTATGATTTAAAAGATTTGTTGCGAAGATTCGCAATCGTTAGATAATGAATTTATTAAATTAATTTTATAAGCAACAATCTTTTCTTCTTGAAAGTATACTTTGTTCCAAAACTTCTCCTTTTGTCTTTGTACATGAGCTTTATTATCAATTGACAAAACCTTTTTTACAAGCAATAAGGTATATATTAAGATAGTATATTAAATATTGTTATAATTTCTTTATTATTCGGTTTATTTTTACAAAATACAATTTTAATTATTTTTATAATGTTTCTTTTTTAAATTTATATACTGTCATTTCTTTTAGGGTTTATAATAATAAAATGCAATATTTCTATAATTTTCAAATATTTAAAAAAATTGAATCGTTAAAATTACATTAAATAAATTATTTTAATTCATATTGTTATTATTTCTTTATTATTAGGGTAATTTTTACAAAATACAATTTGGATTGTTTTTATAATGTTTATTTTTTAAATTTATATACTTTTATTTCTTTTAACATTTATAATAATAAAATGCAATGTTTCTTTTATTTTCAAATATTTGAATAAATTAAATCATTTTAAAATAACATGAAGGAAATTATTTTAATTCATTTTGTGATTATTTCTTTATTATTCATGTTATTCTTAAATAATTCTGTGAATTTGTTCATATGTACATAGGTTTCAATAAAAATATATTTTGCCTTCCGTTTCCGGTACCGATCGTGAGAGAACTCTTTTGTGTCAAGTGTTGGTTTTTTGGCTTTGGTGAAGGGAATCAGCGTGTGTGGATGCAGAAAGGGCAGTGAGTGCGGAGATCAGGTCTAAGCAGAAAAGGGTGAGCGAAGGCAAAGGTGTGAAGGTTAAAAGTAAGCTGTGTGAAAGGGAAATTGCAGCGTGCAAAATTTGTGAGGTTAGGAATGGAAAAATAGTTGTCGGGTAAGGGGGGCAAGAGGTAGGCGAGTAAGGAGCGGGAAACGTCGCTGAGAACTGGGTAAGGTAGGATGCCGACGGTACGAAGTCCACAAATGGACGCCAGAGGGCGACAGCTACTGGACGATCGGACAGAACAGCAGGCAGTAGAAGAAACAAGAGGTGACGAGGCTGAGAGCGTAGTTAGTGGGGGAAACGCGGAAGTTGACTATAGCGTTAGTAGCGGTGAGGAGAGGTTCGATACACCGACCAGGGAGGGGATGGCAGCGAGAAATGAACCAGGCACGGGCCGTGAACGCGGGAGACCCTCAAATTTACAACGCCTCAACAAGCCGGGTAGCGCGGGTCCAAAAAGGAGTCTTGGTGAATTGATGAATCGAGAATAGACAGCGAGAGGTTGAATAACAGAGAAATAATGAGATAAAACAGTTGAAATGAGTGAGATTGAAAGAAGATTGGAAGGGGAAGAAAGGGCGAAGAGGAAAAATAACATAGTTGTTAAGGGATTGAAACTGGAGAGTGAAATAGAGGAAGCCGAGATTGAAAATCTTCTAAAAGATATTGGGATTCAGGTAAGGTTAGAAGGAGTTAAGAGAATAGGATGTACGAAAGAAGGAAGAGAAGGAATGTTTCTAGTGAAAATAGGGAGTGGGGAGGAGAAAAAGAAAATTATGGAGGGAAAAAAATAAGTGAAAGGAAGAAGGGAACGAATTGAAGAGGATATGACATGGAGGGAGAGGAAAAGGAGATTGCAAATAGAGCAGAGGGCATGGGTAGAGAGGAAAAAGGGGCGCATGGTATGGACAGGGAGAGACAGATTATGGATAAATGGGGAGGAATGGTGCTGGGACGAAGAAGTAGAAGAAATATGGCAAATGGGAAATAGAGTAGAGAAAGGTAGAAAAAAGGGAGATGCAAAAGAGGTTAGAGATCAAGGAGAGGGGTTTCCAAACAGCAAGTCGGAAGAAAAGTGAGGAGGATAGGTGAGGGTGGAAGATAAAAACGTGAAAATAGCTTTCTGGAATGTGTCAGGCTTGAAGAACAAGAATGAAGGATTTTGACGGGAGTTAGGAAAGTGGGATGTGATTATGATGAGTGAAACTTGTGCGGACGAGAAGGACTGGAAGGGGATTAAAAGGATGTTGCCTAAAAGTTATGTATGGACAATGCAAGAAGCAAGAAAGGAACACGTTAAAGGTAGAGGGATGGGCGGCATGGTCTCAGGGGTGAGGCAGGAATGAGCAGTAAGAGGGAGAACAGAAGAGGACAAGGAGGGAAAAAATGGAACAATGGTAAGAAGGATTGTAATTGGAAAAGTCAAAATAGCGGTGGTTTGTGTATATAGAAGAAGAGGTGAAGAGGAAGGCTGGAGAGTAATAAAGAAGTGGATGGAGGAATAGAAGGAAGAGTTGGTTTTGATAGGAGGTGACTTGAATGCCTGGACCGGCGAGCAAGGGCGAGGGATTTGGGATGAAGAAAAGGAGGCCTATATAAGGAGCTCCAAACATAGGGAGACAGACCGAGAGGGGAGGAGGTTACTAGACGTAATATGAGAAACAGGATGGTTTATATGTAATGGTATTATGAAAGGAGAGATCACATTTATAGGTAAAGGAGAAACAGTAATAGACTACATCCTGGCGGAAGAAATAATGAGGAATATGATTCAGTATGAGTGTGGGGAATGAGATAGGGTCCGAGCACTTCCTGGTAATAGCTACACTGAAAAGTGGCGTCCGTAAGCGTGGCAGAGGGAGAAAGGAAAGAGGGGGAGAAAGGAAAACGAGAATGGGAGACTAGGATGTAGATAAATTAAAAGAGTTTAAACAAAAAATGGAACAGGAGAATGTTAGGTATGAAAAAGAGGAGGGAGTAGACTCGCTAACTGACAGGTTGAAAGGGTCGATTGAGAAAGTAAGGGATGAGATAGGTACAAAAGAAGAAAGAGAAGAGGGAAAAAGAGGCTGGTGGGACGACGAATGCAGGGAGAGTAAAGAGAGGATGAAAGAGTGTGTAAGAAAATGGAGGAAAGGAGAAATAGAGAAGGCGGATTACAACAGGAGAAAAAGAGAATATGAGAGAATGCTGGAAAGGAAAAAGCAAAAGGGAAAGGAGAAATACAAGGAAGAAGTAGAAAAAGCGATCAAAGAAGGTAGGGTTTGGGATGTGATAAACAGAGAAAGAGGAGGAATGAAGGGCGTGAATGAAGAAATAGAAATGGGTGAGCGGACGGACTATTTCAAGGGTCTGTTAGGAGGAGAACAAAATAGGATAGAAGGGGGAAATAGAAGGATATTCCATGACGAAATGGAGGAGGGGAACGAAATAACAAGAGAAGAAGTGGATGAGGCAATATATAGACTAAAAAGAAATAAGTCTACAGGAGAGAATGGTATGGAGAACGAAGCGATAAAGTATGGAGGAGTGGGGGTTAGGGAAGGGATGTGGAAGATCTGCAACAACGTCTGGAAAGCGGAAGGGTGGCCGGAGGAGTGGATGACAGGGCTGGTGGTACCGCTTGTCAAGAAAGGGGAGGGCAAGAAGGTAGAGGAGTACAGAGAGATCACTCTCATGCCAGTGAGTTATAAAATATACGCATAAATTCTAAGAAAAAGGTTAGAGAGTCAGATAGAAGAGAAACAAAGTATCCCACACAATAAAATGGGATTTAGAAAAGGGATGGGGACAATAGATAACATCTACGTACTCAACTACTTGGTTAACAGAAATTTAGGGAGAAAGAGAGGGAAATTAGTCGCCTTGTTCGTAGACTTTAAAGCAACTTTTGACTCAGTGAATAGAAAAGTGCTATGGCAGGCAATGAAAGAGAGGGGAATAGAGGAAGGGTTGGTACACTGTGAAAAAAGTTGGTGTAAATTTACATCCTGCGACGATGGAAATAATTCGATCAGTGTGGCACATAGTAAATAAGCAGAATTATGTAAAAATACATACTTTTGTTCTCAACCTGCGTCCGCCATAAAGAAATACATGCAGGACGTTTTCCCGTCGTCGACCGTGAAATTAGGTACGGGTCGGAAATCTCCGAAATTTCGTTGAATTTTGTCTTCAGCTTTTATAATCGAAAAGATATTTAGAGGTTTGTTTCCCGGAAAACTTTTCGGTGATTCCAATTTCAATATTTTTGTCATCTTTGACTCATTCCTCAGACGTTCCCTTATTATCAAATTACCCTTACTTTTCACTGATATGCAGTTTTTCTTTAACCTACAGCCACCTTGCTAATATTCACAACTTTTCACAGATGCGAAAATATTCTCAAGCTATTTTCTGTATTTAAGGGAGAAAACGGAGTATACCCACTTGACAGTCTCAAAATTTAAAAATTCATTTTTATCGAGTGAAAGAACAAATTATTTTTACATATTCAACGCGACATAACCAAAGATTATCTTTGACATAACGTGCAAAACAACGTCATACTCGAGAGTCCCGAATGGTCAAAATTTACGTCCTGCACGTAATTCTGCGGCGTTCGTCAGGGCGAACTTACTCCCTCGCGATAGAAAAGCGCACATAGTCAAAATTTACATATACTTTCGTAGACTTAAAGTCCCAAGTAAATTTATCATCGTACGTAAACTTACTATGTCCCACGCGGATCGAATAATTTTCATCATCAGACGTAGTAATTTTACAGTCGACTGCAAATGGAACAACCTTCGTTCTATTTTCACATTGTGACCTGAAGTTAAATCACACTAGATTGCAAATAAGTACTGTAGTATCGTAAATTAATCAGGCTATACATTGTAATTTGAAAATACACTGCACGTATAATTACTAGCTGATTATAAATATCACCAAAGCTTTTTTTACAGTGTAGAGAGGATTAAGGAAATTTTTACTGAAACCAGGATTAGGGTGAAGATAGGAGGGAAGAAAGGGGAGGTTTCCTGGACAGGAAGAGGTCTAAGGCAGGGGTACCCGTTGAGTCCGCTACTCTTTAATATGTTTCTGGCAGACTTAGAGGAGAAGCTAAAGGAAAAAGGGAAAGGGGGAACGATTTTGGGTAATAGCAAACTATACTCTGTAGCATACGCGGACGACGTAGTTCTGTTAGCAGACGGCGAGAAGGGGATGAACTTAAGAATGAGAATTTTCGAAGAGTATGTGGGAACAAAAGAACTGACGGTGAACGTAGGGAAGACCAAGGTGATGAGCTTCAGAAGTAGATAGATCAAAATAGGTTACATTTGGAAGATGAATGGACAAATACTGGAAAGTGCGGAGGAGTTCTGTTACTTAGGTTTTTGGTTTCAGGCAGGAGGGGGAAGCGAGGTGCATGTGAGGAAAAGAATCTAATGCGCGAGTAAAGTAATGGGCCAAGTATGGGGTATAGGAAAGAGAAGGTTCAATGACGATTGGAGAATGCGGGTTTGGTTGTTTGATGCGTTGATTTGGGCGGCGTTGTGTTATGGAGTGGAGATCTGGGGTTGGAAGGAACATAAGAAAGTGGAAAGCATGCACGAGAGATTTTTGAGATGGGTAATGGGGGTTAGTTGGATTTGCCCAGGATACATGTTAAGGGAAGAATTAGGAAGGGAAAAAATGGTAACTAGACAAATTAAGAGAGCCTGGAGGTTTGAAGAGAAGTTAAAAAGGGGAGAGGGGAGCAGAATAGCACAAGTTTGCTTATACGAAGTTCGCAATAAGGAGGCGAGAGGTAATCTAGGAAATTCGAAATGAGAGGAAGAGAGGAAAAAAATAAGGAGGGTTTGTGATATACAAGAAGGGGCTTTGGATTGGCACAACATAGAATTAGAGCTATCAATAAGACAAGGAGAAGAGAGATGGAGAAAGATTATGGATTCGAGGTACAATAGGTGGTATATGATGGTCAAAGGGTTGACGGAACCAGAATATTTGCAAAAAATAAAAAAGGAAGACAACTGGAATAGGGTGGTACGGTTTAGAATGGGAGAAGGAGTGAGAGCTTGCAGGTATTGGATGGATGAAGAGGACAATCTGTGCAGAGTATGTGGATACGAAATGGAGTCATGGGCACATGTGTTAGAGAGGTGTACGGGAGAGGAAGATGGACAGTTGAGTGTGGATGAGTGTGTAAGATGGATTTTGGATGGTAGTGGACAGGGAGTGACGTGGATGAAGAATTTAGAAGAATTAAGAGAAAGCAAGGGAACAGGGCAGAGCCAAACGGTAAATCCTATTGAAGGACAGTAAATAGTAAAATTAAAAAAGCGTGGAAAACATATTCTTATGGTAAGAAGAAACGGAAGCCCTGGAAGATCGCTCATTTGTACAATTAAGATTACTGTTATTATTGTAAGTAAGGCTAAACTTAGAATATAAGAAGCGTTTAAGTCAGATTAAGGATGAAATTTAAATATATTTACAGGGAGCGGAGGCCCTCAAACCCGTAAATGGGAGAGATTAAATATACATACATACATACATAAAAATATATTTAAAATTACAATCATTCTTGAAATTGATTTTTTATACCCTTTCAATCAAATTAAAGAAATTATTTTAATTCATTTTGTGACTATTTATTTTTACAAAATACGATATTATTTAGAAATTTATTTTTATATCATAAGATTATTTTTTCAACATTAGATAACTTCCAATTAAAATTTAACGTATAAATCATAAATGAGCAATCTATAAGTAATAATTTTTTAATTATAAAAATGGGTTTGTGTAATTTTAATTTTCTTTAAATTTTCTAGCTTTAATTTACTTTCAGTTACGTTGAAAAATACTTCTCTTTATAATTATCAACATATTTACAAAATACAATTTTAATTATTTGTGATGTGCGCCAAAGAAAGGGGGCTTACTCTGAAAAGTGAGATTGTTCAGGGCGAGCGGTAGAAGTCGATCGGATAGATGCGACTTTCAGGAGAGAGGAAAGGCTCACGAAATCTTCCCTCTTCACTTACTATACATTCTCACCCATATAGCGGCGTGGCTGACGGACGGGGTATAGATGAGACGCGTAGATTGCAGTGATGAGTGGTGGGAGGTGTTTCGCGGGATCTCGAGCTCTCAAGCGAAAGCCCGATTTCTCGGGTCTAACAACTCAATTATTACAAATAATAACGCTCGGAAATTTTTGTCGATGGTTTCATTAAAAAGAGCAACTCAAAAACTATCGAAAGGTGTAAAAACCTCGATTTCGATTTTTTTAGAGTAAGCCCCCTTTCTTTGGCGCACGTCACATTTGTATAATGTTCGAAAATAAAAAAAATTTATATATAAAATGAAAAATTGTGAAGATTTATAAAAAATTTAATTTTACTTTCAGTTATATTTTGGACGACTATGATTTACTTCAACATATATTTGTAAGTACTATTCATGACTTCCTGTAATGGAAACATTGTGTATTCATTACATTGGGTAAGAGAAGAAAGAAAAAGAGAAGAAAAGTTTGTCAAGATAAGAGAAGCATTTGTAGTTTGAATTAGAAAAGAAAAGTATGATCTAATGTAATTGAAAAATAACATAAAGGATTGTGTGTATTCATTACATTGGGTTTCAGTTTCCAATGCATGTTTGAAAAATAATTATCTTCGTTTAAAAAAATATATAGGTATATAACCTTTTGTTGTCATGACATTATAATCATGTAATTTGAAATTTTCTTTTTAAATTATAATTCAGTTACAGGTTCGTGTGATTTATATGTGCGAAAATTGATTACACTCGCGTTGAATTTGCATATTAATACTTACTCTTGATTTAAGAGATATTATTTGTAAAATAAAATTTATATTTTTCAATTTATTACATTTTATTCATACTGAAGCCTCATTTATCACATCAGAATGAAGAAAATGAAACATCAATTGTAAAAAAAAATGAAAAATACCAATGCGAAAATAAATACGAAATTAGATGACAGTTTAAACTCAAATTCACAGAAGAAACTAAATGCAATTTTTACCTGAATTTTAGGGTAAAGATTACATGCAATAAAAATTACCCCAGGTGGGTAATCTTTAATCTGACATCTCGGGTGTTCTTCTATGTTTTCTAACGTTGTGAGGGTAATTGTCAATTTTTACCTCGAAGGCCTGGATAACTTAACATTGTTTGCTTGCAACATTTGTAAGTACAGCAGTGGGACTCCGGTGATGTTTCCAAGTCGAAAATCGAAAGAACCTCTCTTTCTATCTCCACACGTTAGAAAAAGAGATCCGTTCGATTTCCGACACGGTATCAGAGTCCCACTACAGCTGTTTTGCGAACGGCGATTAACACTTTCGGCCGCTATGGGCATTAGTAATGACCAGTGGCGTCGACGACTGCTATTCGCATTTATCAGTTCTTGATAACGCAGTGTTGAGATTTGATTTTAAAGCACTTTTTTCAAAATTTCAGGTATGTAGGTGACATTTGGGTATAGAAATAAAGGAGCACATCGCTTTTCAAATAACAAAAAACTAAGGAAACTTTAGATAATGCCTTGTGCATGCTTACAATGACAGTTACTCCCAACTCACGGTAATATTTACTGTTTACCAGTGCGGACAGGTAATAGCAGACAGTTTACATCTTATTAAGGGTAATATTTATCTTTTACCTATACCCGTAAGTAAAAATACAAAATTACCTGCAACAAAATTTACTTCTAGCTTTTTCTGTTTTGCACTGACAATGCAATTCCATCGCGTAATAACACTAATGAAAATTATTTAAGGCCATACAAAAATAAAGTGTATAGTAAAAATGAATTTGAAAAACGTTAAAGTAATGCTGAAAGAAAAAAACGTTGCAGAGATAGAAAAAAGAAATATTACTTAAATCATGATCATGAACAAACTGATATTATGGTTGAGCAGGAACGTAAAAGACAGGTTGAGGCACAGAAGCGCTATAGAGAAAGAAAAAAATTCAGGATGCGAATAAAGAAGTGGATATTGAAGTTGCACTTAATAAACGTAAAAAACTTACTAAGAAGCAAAAACTGTACATAGATTTTAAAGAAATAAAAGAAGAATCATTTGCAATCAATAATTAATAATTATTATTTAATTGACATGAAAGAAAATTATATTGGAAATATGGATGTAGCATGTATAAATTGTGGTGCAAAACATTTTTCTGGAGAAAAATTATCTCAAAAAGGTAATTTTTTAATTACTGTTGTAATCACGGAACAGTTTCCTTAATGGAGCTATCACCTTATCCTGAAGAATTGGAGAAACTTTTAGATGATAAGGTAAAGACACCAGTTAGTGACAGTGTTAGTTTTTAAGAGTACAATATTTAACTTTTCACTGTTTTATACGCTCTAATCACGATTTTTTGTGTAAGTATAAGTGAAGTAGTTGTTTTTTAATATTAAAAGAATGATGGCAGCAATGTCCGCATTGTTTGTTAATAATTATTGATTTTTTTTTGTTCTTTATACGAGTGGATGAGTTAGTGACACCTGTGCACCTTTTAATGACAGTGCTTTTCCCCTGTCACTAACAGGTCCAAAGAAGCGTTTGGAACCTTTCAGTGACAGCAACACGTGATAGGGCTTAAAATTGTTGATGTTTGTTTCTGATGAAGCAAGTGAGTAGAAAACCTACAATAACTATTTTTTAATAGTTTCGGATTGGAAGATAATTAGATGTTTACATAAATTGTTTAAACAATTTATCACTGTTTTTAGCAATTTTCTCTTTAAATAGAGATAGAAAGTCGCGGTTTTTTCAAAACATTTTCACTTTTTCTCTCATTTTCAACTAGAGGGAGGCAATATAGTTCATTAATGTTAACAAAAATAATTGTTTAAACAATTTATTACTATTGTTTATAATACTATCTTTGAATAATGCTAGAAATTTCGGGTTTTTTTCTGAAATTTTCAACATTCTGTTCACTTTTCACTTGGAGTGAGTTATTATTTAATTTAATATAGCAAAAATAATTGTTTAAACAAATTACTATTGTCTATAGCTATCTTCTTCTATATTAATACTAGATAGTTGCGGTTTTTTCTGAACTTTTTAACTTTGTCCATTCTTCAATTAGAGAGAAGTAATAATTAATTTAAGGTAACAAAAATTATTGTTTAAACAATTTATTATTATTGTAAATAATATTCTCTTTGTTTCATGGTAGAAAGTTGCGGTTTGTTCTGCAATTTTCAGCTATTTGTCTATTTTTCACTTGGAGTGACTTAATAATTATTTAAGTTGAGAAAAAATAATTGTTTAAACAAATTATTATCGTTAATTACTATCTTCATCTATATTAATGCCAGATAGTTGCGG
Organism: Andricus coriarius; assembly: GCA_932066315.1. Lineage (NCBI taxonomy): Eukaryota > Metazoa > Arthropoda > Insecta > Hymenoptera > Cynipidae > Andricus > Andricus coriarius. The sequence goes on from CAKNWT010106528.1 coordinate 12,958, forward strand.
TTTTTTCTGAAGTTTTTAACTTTTTGCCCACTTTTCACTTAGTGAGGTAATAATTATTGCAATTTAATAAAAATAGTAGTTTAAACAATTTACTATTATTTATTACTATTTTCTCTTAGATAAGTGCTA
>CAKNWT010106558.1:627-11034 GCA_932066315.1 Andricus coriarius
AAACCGAAATCTTAATTAACTTTCACAAAAAAGTACTTGTCATACGTTTCAAAACTCTTCATTCCTAAAATTCATTTAAATAAGTTACAAAAAGGAACCAAAAATTTTTTTAAAAGTGGCATTTTTTTGTGTTTTAAATTATGTGATTCAATCAAATGATTCAATACAGCTCATACTTTTCAGTTCAGTTATAATCCAATTGATACAATCAATATTTTTTCGATGTCATTTTATACGTTTTGGGCACAGATTCCTGGTATCGACTTATTGCCAAATTATTATTATTCTAATTATGAATTTTTCTGACCATTGGGCATTTGTAAAATTAATAACAGCTTATAAATACATTACGTAAAAGAGAAACTGGATCATAAATACAAAAAATGAAATAAAACTTAACCTTCCAATTGCTAATTAGACCCTAAAAAATGCACTATAATAAGTGTTGTGACTTATTGTCTCAAAGTTGCTTAACATTTTAAGTTCCTTAAGAAATTTTAATGAGGACCTTAAATTATAGGGTCTACTTATATCTTAATTGCCGTTTGTGAAAGCACACTATTATTAACCTCTTTTTTTCTCCCGTTGTCTAAACTGTTGTCTCAAAGTAAGACATGTCAACATTACAATTTTTAAATGAAGTATATGACAATCGTTTAACTAAATCGTAATAGATATAAGTGAACCAAAATTAAATTACAATAAATATACCAAGATTCGTGATAGCGAATCGTCGCCAAGTACAAAAAGAGCTACCAAGAATCCTTATCTATAATAATCATGTATTTTGGATCTTTTTTGGATTTTTGGTGCAATTATTAATCGTAAAACAAGATTAGGCGTGACTTTATGTAATGCTTTAGAAACTGTGAGATAAAACGAAAACATAAAAGCAACATTAATATATCAAAACAACCAATTTTCGACTTGTGTTCACTTCTATATCATAATCTATCCAACCGATTGGTACGAAATTTTTACGACAAGCACATATTCTTGATAAAAATTGCAGGAATTTTCGATGCCTTAAATAGTTTTCAAGATTTTACGTATGTATTTTAAAAGTTAAAATTCAGTGATGACATAAATGGCAAAATTTAAAAAAATTTTCAAGATATCGAAAATTCTTGCAATATTTATCAAGGATATGTTACTGCAACCTTCGAATTAAAATTTGTTGCAATTTGGTTGGATGAGTTAGGCTGCAGAGGTAAGTGCAGGTGAAAAACTTAATTCTTTACAATGATTTAACAATAATGCATTTTTCGTCCAAATTTTGTGCCTATTATTTGATCTGATTGACGGTACCTTCATTAATTTAAATTAGTTAAACATATTTTATGTTAAAGAATGGATTTTTTCACATGTGCTCATTTCTCCACTTAATCTATCCAACTGATGACACCAAATTTTAACGAGAAGTATATAGTAAAAGATTCCCGATATATATATATTGCAAGAATTTTCGATATCTAGAATAGTTTCTAAAATTTTACCATTTATGTTTTTAACAAAGAGAAGTCAAATGATTTATTCTCCAATCATTGCTCCATTGTAATAAAGGAAAAAAGGTTAAGAAAATAAAATATGTATATATAAAATCTTATAGAGAAGGAAATATCAGATAAGTTCAGTGAACCTAGCCACCCTTTCCATTTTTAATTTAAATTGAAAAATACAAAATCTGCCAAGTACAACTATATGAATTTGTGGAATCAAAGTTGGCCAAGTAAGTTTGGGACAAAATATTCATAATAAAAAATATTAGGACATTTTTTTGTATAAAGTACCCTATAAAAATTTGAAACATAAAATTTTAAAAGTCATATTCCAGATTGTGAAACTTGGCGGGATTGAGTGTTATAAGCAACATTCTTTTTATTAAACATTTCTAGGTATGGTAGGTACTTCATAAATAAAGTTTCTTCATTTATTTTATCATGAATATTTTTTTCCAAAGTTACTTGGCCAACTTTTATTTTACAAATTCATATTCATTCATCCATTCATTCAGGGGAGAGTGGCTAACAGTGGATCAAATAATTATCAAATTCGTAATCAGGCCTAAATTTTACGTAATTCATGATGTTAAATGACGTTATTGTATAGGTTATATACCTAAATACATAATGCAAATGCGATACAAAAGATTTGGTATAGTTAATTATACAAATTTAACGTTTTTGTGAGGAAATAAATTGTTCTTATTTCTGAAGCCGTCGGGTCACAGTAGATCGATCACCATATTTTATTTTGCACAATATGAACAAAGTTATTCTTCATGGAATTAGAAGAAAAAGTTTTTAGAATAGTCTTTTTACGTAATCTGTCGTTATTATTAAATACTTTTCAGCGGAAATTGGTCCACCCACTGTTTCCTACCCAGTGTTGACCAAATGCCGCTTATAGGCAAATACTTAGTAAAGTCAAGGTATATTTTTTCAGCATAAGCACAAGAACAGTGTTTTTTTCATTTTTCGCATTTCCTAATTGATTAACATGGCTTAATCTTTTGGACGTAGTGTTTTCGCATATATTTTATTCATCCTTAAAGTTGAAAACAAAGGACTCCACTCGTTTTTGAAATAATTGAAAATACCCACTGTCCATAGCGACCAAGCGATGCGGATTTGTTTGGCGGATTTTTCGCATCGCAGATGTTTTTTGGTGGGATATATACAATACAAAATAAATTGAAAAAGAAAAAAAGATAAGACAAATTACCTTTTTGTTTTTCGGGCTCATGTTCTACAATGAAGGCTGGCATGGCAGTGACCATTTGATAATCAGTATCAGTCCTAAGATTCGAGCTCTGATTGTCATCCGAGGTGAGAAGTGTGTATGGAGATACAACATCTCCGCAACTTTTTCTTCCATATTTGGACCTGGAGGCCCTTAACAAGGCAGAATTCAGAGCTTGAAGTTGACCCTCTGACTTCCTTGACGTCAGGAATCCAGGAGGCTCGTCCAGTGTTGTGGGACTTGGCAGTGAACAGCCCGCCTCGTCGGCACTGTGACGTCTCGTTTTTGACAATCTTTTAAACATTGCTGTCCTGCAACATATCGCATAACAAACTACGTCAGAGAAGGATTACATTTTTCACTCCACTAATTCAAGAAGAAACAATGTCTTAAAGTAAAATTATTAACGTCTCGGTAAACGTCGAGTGTAAATATGATTTCTGTCCATCCAGTCGTGAAACTGATATATGTGCCAACTTTAATTAATTAATACCTGGAACTTAAATCTGTTATTTATTTTATTTTTAATTTTCTCAACAATTTCTTATCTCGATTCTTACGTTTTTTTATTCTTGAACAGAATATGGCTGGCCTCGATTAAGTTCAAACTAAAAGTGCTTGCAAATCCAGTTTATCTTTTGTAAATGCTTCGGAAATGCCCCTTGGTTATTTTAAACAAAAAAAATCGTAGTGCGAAATTTTGAGAAAAACGATTGTTTCATTTTTGACGATTAAAAATCTCGTTTTTCTCAAAAACGGCACAAAATGTTAATAGCAGTTCATGGTTCAAAATTGTTCCCTTTTCTAAAATCTGTAAAATTATATCCTTACTAGATGTTTATTTGGTGTATTTTAACCAATCTTTCCAAAAAAATAAAAGAAGAAATCGTTAAAAATGGACTAAAGTCGCATGTAGTTTAATGAAATTCACAATTTTATTTGTTCAAATGTTTGTTTTTAGCTCAATATCAATGTAAAGAACATGTTCCATGAGAATATTAAGGTTCTTGAACATGTTCTATGAGAATATTAAGGTTCCTGAACATGAATTACACTTCATAGTTCAAAATTGTTACACTTCTTCAAATATATATAATTTTATCCTTACCAGCTATTTATCTTGTGTATTTAAAAAATATCAAAAAAGAAAAAATAGGAAAAATAGTCTAAAATAGCATTTACTTTAACATTGCTGCTGAACTAGAAGCAAACGTTTTTAAAAATAAAATTTTATAATAAAATATACACAAGATAAACATCTGAGAAGGCTAAAATTTTATAGATTTCAGGAAGTGGAACAATTTTAAACTATGAATTGCTTTTTATTTTTTGTGTCATCTTCGATAAAAATGGGCTGTTTTATCATTAGAAATTATGTTTTTCTCAATTTTAGATATAAATTCCATTTTTCACACCGAAGTTCGGGAAACTTAAAAATCGCATGGAACATGTTCTACACATTGTTACTGAACTAAACACAGATATTAAAAGAAAATAGTGTTGCAGTTCGAAATTGACTACGTACATGTTATTTTAGTCGATTTTTGTGTGGAAAATTTATTAAAATACACAAAATAAACATCTAGTAAGAGTATATTTTTTTAGATTTTAGAAAGGGGAACGATTTTGAACTATAAAATGCTTTTCATGTTTTGCGTCGTTTCCGAGAAGTATGAGATTTTTAATCATTGAAAATAAAAACATCGTATTTCTCAAAAACACGTAGTACGATTTTTTTCTTTCTTGGCCATTAAAATTCTACATTTAGTTTGATAATGTAAATTCTGAAGGGTTTCAAAATTAAAGGTATACAAATTGGGTTAAATATTTGAATGTTGCAAAATGTAGATACAGATATTTCAGGCATCTGCAAGTTGGGACGAAGAGAAATTTTTAAACTTCCAAGGTTACTCTTTAAAATTTGGGGTCGTAAAACTTGGGATACGACAGTTTGGACACAAATTTAGTTACATTTACTGGCGAAAGTATAAACATAAGAAAAACATATAAAAAATCTGTTGCAGAAACGGTATTTGGAAATCGAAATGAAGACTGTATATAATTGAGCTACAGAAAACTAAGACCGCCTAACTCCATTGAACCTAATTTTAAAGAAGAGACAAAAACCTCTTCAGGGGCATTTTTGAGGACAATTTTCAACAGATTCACATAATTATCTTTTTTTGTAGTTTAAAGGATCAGTTTAGGGACCACTAAGTTAAAAGATATAGTGCACTATGTACGAATTTGATAAATTTATGAAAATGTCGATGAAGTTAGGACGGTTTAGTATTCCATGATATTATAGTGAAAAAACAAAACAAATCGCTGAGGAAACGATGTGAAATAAATATTTTTCATAATCAAATAACAATTGATTGACAAAAATGTGGAAAAATTTTATATTTACATATAATTTTTATGAGGTTGGATTTGAAAAAACCAATTCAATACTCTCCATCTCTAATGTTCTAAATTTAAATACTCAAATTTTCCTTACTCAAAATACTTCACAAAGTTAGCTTACTCAACAAAAAGTTGAGTAAGGCGGTTTTAGCTTTCCATAACTCAATTATGTTTATTTAAATATATGTAATCTTAAAATTAAAAGCATATATAAATTAAAAATTATAATTAAAAATCTAAAAATTAATACAAAATTAAATTTGAGAGTTAATTTTTTTAATTAACAAAAATATAATTCAGCATACTGATTTGAAAATAAAATTATAGTCTTCATAGCATTTAAATTTGATGGAGATTGAAACTGAATTCTAAGAATATTGTTGTTAAAATAAAAATTCTTAGTCCCTGAATAATTCTAACTAAATTGTGCAAAATACATAATTTTTGTATTGTATATTAGTTACCGCCAGAAAGTTCTTATAATGTCGAAATCATACAACTGAAAATAATAATACTTTCTAACATAAATAATATAATATTTTTGAAAGGATTATAGATTTCAACTCAACTGAATCTGATAAGGTTGAAACACCATTAATTAAAAGAAAACAAATGACTCAGAACATTTTTCTGGATAACAATCTTAATTTTCCAATTGGCTGCCTCGATAAGGATATTTCACATTTCCTGATGTAACTTTCTAAAATAACAAAATATGTAAAAAGCACATTTCGATTGTGTAATAAAGTAATGACCAGTCGCAATTATCCACGTGTCAATAAGTGATTACGTTTCTCGAACACCTGCGCCAAGATCTTGACATTCTTAAGATCTAAAAGTTCAGTAATTACTTTGATAATTATTCTTTTTATAACTACTGAATGCATGACTTCTTTTGGATTTTTCAAGGTGCTGAAGCAGCCTTTGGAGTCGTTTCACCTTTCTCCTGTGCAGCATACGGTACTCGATAAAGCAAACTGCAAAGCAGGTACTTTCAGGTATTATATCTCGCCTAGCACTTCGGACGAATATTATAATGCCACTTACTCGGAGTTCACAATGACCGCAAACCGCAAAGAAAGATGAATGTACTGTAATTGGACGTGAGGAAGCGCTCGCTCTCTGCAGACGCGATAAAGTGATCAGCTTTCGAGCAGTTTGCAAAAAAGGGTTGTGTATCACAAAAGGCAACGCGAACGTTTCCATTAAGAAGATAATAGAGGCGGGAGAAATGGACCTCTTTTCGAGACAAATCAACTTCACGTGAATATGAATCAATGCGATGCGACGATTATACTTTTTTTTATCATTTTGAATACCAACGCTTTTGCTCTTGACCAATTCAAGGAGGAAAAAAGTTTGTTTTCACAATCCTCAAGTTATGTGAATAAATTCTGGGTGGCATATCAAATTACTTTAGGAATTTTTTTTAAGTAAGGCATGCAAATAGATTGAAACGCTGAAAAAAGTTGACAACTAAATTGACTATTACGTTGGCAGTTACGACCGCATTCACGAGTTTTTATGAGTTTGTCAACTGTCTGCACCACTTATATCCAATTCCCATGTTTGTTATAAAAAATATATTTGGGATTTACTATGGATACATTCAAAATTGAATAAGCTTAAATAAAAATATTACTTCTAAACCATCAAAATTAAACAATTTGAAAATTTGCCAGCGTTAGCATTAAAGAGATTATAAATAACAATTTTTTTCAAATGTGTAGTATGTCTAGACTCACCGAAAACATTTGTACTATGCTCACCGAATTTTCGTGAAACTAGACACGGCCATTTCAAAAGTATTTAAAAATGGATGAAAACTTTTAAACTCACCCCTTCAAGGATGAACAATTTTATAATGGAGGAACTCAAATTTAAGTAGTTCAATACCAAAATGATTTAATATTGAACAGTTTTGAAAATAAAACACAAAAATCACAACATTCTTTGAATCAAATAATCTTTTTTTCTGAGCGTATTTATCAGATTTTAAATCCCTTCCTTCACTCTCTAACTAATTCAAATAATTGAAATATTAGATAGTGCCAATGTTGTGTTATAACTTCCAAAACGGAAAAATTTAGAAAAAATCAAAGTTAATAAAATATAAAAATTAAAATTAGTTTTAGTATTAGACCAAGAGTCAAGGCAGCTTACTAGCTGATAAATACAGTTCATTCGAAATCAACATTGGGAGCGCTCGAAGTTGAACGACTTTTAAACTTTAAGTAAAAATTTCCAAACATAAAACATTTGAAATACTTCAAATTGAATATTAGTTGTCCTCTTTGAAAACACTGATCGAAAAAGGAAAACTACCAATTTTAATTTCCTGTTTAAATAAAGTATTCAAGAGGTGGAATTCATAATTTTTTAACTTGATAAACTTTGAACTAATTTTTCCAACACTTTTTTCAACTGTTCTATAAAAGGTTTAATTGAATTTTTAATAAAAATGTAAACGCGCTTATCAAATTGGATTTTTCGAAGTAGAAACAAATTTTAATGTACATTATACCGGTTTGATTTCCTTAAGCTATTACAATTTTTTAAATAAAAATAACTCCTTTTTTTGGTAAAAAAGTTCATCCAAAAGTAAAGTCGAATCTTTGAAATTCGATTTATACGAATATTAGAACATGTCGAATTTCAAAGATTCGACTTGAATTTTGGATACATTTTTTAAACAAACAAAAAAAGAAGTTATTTTAATTTTAAAAATTGCAATGATCCTAGGAAATCAACCCGGTTTGATATACAGTTACATTTTTTTCTATTTCGAAAAATCCAATGTTTCAAGCGTGTCTAAATTTGTATTAAAAATTAGAATAAATGACCGCACACCTCTAATTTAAATATTCATTTGCTTATTTAAAATTCAAATAATCTTTGTTTCAATAATTGTTTAATTCCTTATGTACGTAATTCATAATTATTGTGTTTGTGTAGGATTCCTACAGTTGGAAAAGGAGGACAAAATCGTCGCGTTTTGAAAGTCTAAGAGTTGCCATTGAAATTAAAATGTACCATCGCGTGAGATAAGATCTGATGCTGTCATCACTTTAATGTGGGAAGTTATGTATTTACATACAATAGGGTCAATTGACACAAATGCTTGCATTAAAGTCTGCGCTCTTTTCATTATCTTATTATCTAATAAAAAAGACAACGGTGATATGAACGATACAAACCTGTGATTAATTGAAGAATGCGAAGAACATTATTGGCTTCAGCGCACATGCACAATTGCACACCCTACTCTCATGCAAAAACGAATTCTTTCAAAGTTTTGAAAAATGCAGCTCAAATTCCCGATAGAAAAATAATTTCGTTCGATGCAGTGTCATGCTTGAAGCTTATCCAATCTTTCTTTTATTATAGAACATTAATTTTGCAACTGAAATAGTTCTTTAAACTAAAAACATGTCGCCCAAAAAAGGATTATCTGGTATTTAAATAGCTGATACAAAATAAGAAAACCCTAAGTTCTGCAATACTGCAATCATTGCATTAGTAATAATTTGTCAAGACCTTTATTTTTAAACTGAAAGGCTACTGAAGTTAATTACATGAAAATAGTAAAGTAATTTGTCATACTAAATAACAGTTTCTTCTGCGGAGAACATAATGAAAAGTGTGCAATCTAACTATAATGTAATCAGTTGGTAAAGTGGCTAATTTTATCCCAGCCTGCAGAAGTGTATGCAAGAGTATGACAGCGCATGACAGTTGTTCATTTCGCGAACTTTGATTCGCCGCTTAATCTCTTAAAAAATCAAGCGCGACAAGACTTAAAACCACTCTTTGCGCTTTGCGATCGCGGTTTCGTAATATGGGACGCATCTGCTTGTCGCTCCGGGTTTTATAATAATTACTCTTCCGTCACACGACAAGGCGTGAGTTCGCATACATACACACATACATACACACTAATATATTGCATGTATAATACAAGTTGAGAGATTTTTATAGCATGACATCTCTCACTGAGATATTGCCACAGCGCGAACAGAGACATTTTATATACAATATACATCGTTGCAAAGATTTGCATAAGACGAGCTCGAGAAAGAAGCATGCAAATCACAAGCTCAGGCTTCAGTTCTGTGATTACTCTCATCGCCCTCATGTTAGACAGCCGTGAAATTAAGTTTCGAATTCAAATCTCCTTTTTCAAGTTTACACTAATATAGCTTCATTTATTCTAAGATCTTTTTTATTCCAAAATATTCTACTAGAGTAATTCAGAACATTCAAGAATATACTCTGTATTCTGCAGAGTAGTCTCGTTAAGACAAGTCTAGAATAGTTACGAAAGAATTTTAGAAATAAAGAATGTGAAAGAAAGTTCAAAATCCAACTAGGAAATTTCGTGTATGTTTAAGAATATATCACAATACCATAGAATACACTATAACATTTTAAACTATTCAAAAACATTTTGAAACTGGTAGAATTCCAAAATCTTCACAGAATTTTTGAAACAAGAAATGTTTATTAAAATTCTTAAACATTCTAGAAATTTTTGAAATATTATACATCTAGAATCCGTAATATTCTCTATAGTTTAAAAAAAGTCCAGAATTTTTTAGAAATAAACAAATCTTTAAGAGACACTATAATATTCTAGAACAATTAAAAGTTTTATAACAAAATACTCGGAACATTTTAAAGAATTATAAAACTTCCAGAAAAGATAAGATTCCAAAACTTTAGGGAATTTTGGTTTGTTATAAAACAATATTAAGATTTGCGGTAGCAAATTGCAGCCAAGTACAATAACAAAAAAATCCGCAAATCTATTTTCCCGAGAGTACTATGGATATTTTCAGCTTTTCTTTATTAACGGCACCATTCTTAACCGATCCTAATGAAATTTGGTTGAGAGCCATAAAATGCAAAACTATAAAAATGCTCTGAAGAATTGAGTTTGATAAAGTCAAAACTTTAAAATTTTCACTTTGGAAAACTGTCGAAAATTTCAATTTTTCAACATTGTCAAGGGCCACAGAGAAACCCATTAAACCGATTGATACAAAATTTAAACAGGACATGTACAGAATCATTTTTAGTACTATTTTTCAGAAATTTATGATACCTCTGTTATTAAAAAAAATTTGAGCATTTTATAAAAGAGAAAAATTGCTCCCTATTTTTTGTTCAAGTCTATAGCAAATTTAATAGTGCCTATTAGCATCAACCCGAGTCGAAATTTAGGCCCTACTTTGAAGCCGCAGCTCCTTATTAGAACCT
>CAKNWT010106661.1:361-11914 GCA_932066315.1 Andricus coriarius
GGTAAATTCTACGACATCATACGTAGAGAAGAGCTCTCGATGGGTCTTTCCAACATGTTTCTCAAGTCTGCTGGATTGAGATCGGAGACTGAGGGATTTCTTTTTGCCTGTCAAGACGGCGATATAGACACCTTAGTTTACCGCGAGCGCATAATGAATATACCTGTAGGCGATACTAACTGCCAAGCGTGTAAGCAAGAGCCAGAAACACTTGGGCATGTTCTCAGTGGATGCTCAAAGTATGCACGTTACGGGTACATCGAGAGACACAATGCGGCTCTAAAAGTGTTATATTACCATCTTAGGCACTTCTATGATGTTGATCTCATGCCCGTCTTGCCATACGCCCAGGGGGAACTCGAGTCCGTTGTGGAGAATGATCAATGTAAGATCTACTGGAATTTCGCATTCTCCACCACACAACGTATCAGTGCTACGAAGCCTGATATTGTCCTCCAAGATCTGAAGACCAAGATCATTTACGTGATTAAATTCTCGGCACCAGCCGATGGTAATATCACGGCAAAGGAGGAAGAAAAACGGGCGAAATATAAAGCAATTCTTTTCGAGCTGAGCAGGCTGTACCAAGGCTACAAAGTCCATCTTGTAGTTCTCATAATCGGCTGTCTTGGAGGTATGGAAGCTTCATTTCTTAGCCAACTCAACAATATTCCGGCTTGCTAGTATCAGGCTCATTCCATCGCAAACCGGATGCAAAAGGTTGTTCTTCTGGGATCACTTCATCTGGTCCGTCAACCCTGTTCCTCATAACATTCTACAAAGATTGGTAGCTCTAAAAAAGTATCCAGAGGTGAAACCTTCATCTCCAACTGTCCCGTCTGCCGCGTAAGGTCATCCACGGCTAGAGACCTGACTCCAAGGAACAGTATAGAACGATGTTCTCTCACGTAAATGTCCCGCTCTTGCTTACCTTCTAGGACAGAAGGAGCAGAAGTGGACGACGTAAGCGTTCCAGTTGAGTCGGGATTGGTTGCTTTAAGGAACCATGATCGTATTTTGGGGAGTATACCATTTCTCATAATAATAATAGGCAACCTATATATATACCTATATATATAATGTATAAAGCCCTACGGAAGGTGTTCTCGCGTTGTCGTCGCGGTAGGGCTTGAGCTTTCCTCTCAGGAATTTGACAGCTATGTAGGCTGTAGCATTGCTACTAAAAGAGTTACCCATGACAGAAAGACAGAGAACGAAGAGGAAAGTGACTAAGAGGAACACCAAAACCCATACATTTTAATGGAGAGTCTTGTGAAAATTTTGAAACGCTTGTCGCTTCCCGAAGATCGTTGGGGCGCCCCTAAAGCCATCGCTGGAGCCACAGCATGCGGGGCGGTGGTGACGGTGAGCTGCGAGATTGTCAGGCAGATCTCACCAACCAAACAGCTGGCCAGCAAAAACATCTGCGACATACGGTAAGCAGTAAAACATCAACTGTGCCTTCTGAGAATGCTTTGTCTAGCGTTAGCTATTTATAGCCAACCGCCTTAACACAAATACCGTGGGAGATCATCAAGTGAGATACCACAATGAATGAGGAATTGGCGCGTCTCTATTATGAAAGTGCGAAGTTTGAGACCCCATGCGAAAAAGGATACAATTTTATAACCAAATTTGCTGCAAGGTATCCTCAAATAGAGAAGGTCGCACTAAGAGATCTTATCGCTAAGGTACAGGACATCAGGAATAATCTACACATCTCAGAAGATCGAGCAATGGAGATTAAACAACAGGTTGATTGGACGTGGAAAAACGACGGCAATGAACATCAGTTAGAGGAAGCCGCGCAACACGAACAAGCAACGGCAATGAGTGCTCTTCCTTAACCTGGTGATGATCCAGCACCACCACATCCTCCAGAGATAGATGGCCTAATACAACCAGAGCCAGAAGCAGAGGTTCAACAACCAAGAAGGCGATTGAAATGGACATACCATATGAACAGAGATGTAATGCGCTTTTATTTTTTGGCAAAGAAAAGTGGGTAAAGTGTAAGAACAGAACATCATAGACTCTTCTTACTTAAGTACCCAGAATTAGCTACAAGAATAAAAGAGCAGAATCTAACAGATCAAAAACGCTCAATATCTATAAATAGATTTCTTTCAGCTGTTGAAATAACTGCCATCGAAATGGAAGTGGAACAGCAGCTTCCTATTGATGAACTTCCCTTGGAAGATTTGTACAATGAAAACCTGATTGAAGCTGAAGGCATAGGTGCTAGGGATAATGAACATCAAGTGGCGGATCCACTAGAACTACACCCGGACATTAACAACGATGATCTGAACAGCGAAATCACAGAAAAACTCCAGCACCTTGAAAGGAATTTTGGTCATGCTTTACTAGTGTTCAGACATGTAGAACCAACACAAAGGAATTATTTGCCCTAGATGAACATCACAAATGATTTTCGTACACTAATAGAACACCTGAACAGCAAGGTCTTACCTATGTATTTGAACGCAACACAAACTGCGTTAGAGGTGCAAACTCTTGTATACTATGTAGCTGTGGCAATCGTTAAAACGTTGGGCCGCAGAACTAGGCCTACAAATGCCGTCTTTGCTCTAGGAAGGGAGCGGGATCCACCATGGAAGATCAGGTTGGATATGGATGTCAGCAAAGTAAGGTGCAAATTGGGTCGACTTACTCAATATAAAAAAGGAAATATAACCAGAAAGCTGATACACCATATTACTAAAATCATCCACCCTCGTTACATCGAGACATTAACACCAGAAAAATTGGATGAGATTATAGACGCCCAACGGCAAAGACTTGATGTTCCTACTGCTAGACTGCGTCGGTACAAGAAAAGTAGTGCAAGAAGGTAACAAAATCGAACCTTTCAGGCAGATGAAAGAAGGTTCTACCGTGAACTGAGTGTACAACAAAACAACCAGCAAGACACCAACGTGCCTCAATTTCAAGACATGACTAACTATTGGTCGGGTGTTTGGAGGGAAAACGAACAGAAGAAATTTAAACTCTGCGTGGTTCAAACTAGAGAAGTCAAGAGCTAGCAATAACCCTGAAATGGAGCTGACTAACATCACAGCTTTACATGTTTCAACGGTTTTGAAAAGAACAAGCAACGGGAAAGCTCCAGGTCCCGACATGGCACACAACTTCTGGTACAAGTACCTGACTAGTGTGCATCCTGCGTTGGCACAGTGTTTTCAGAAGATCATCGAACAACCAGATCTGATGTCGGGCTTTATGCTCCAGGGTACTACGTATATGTTGCCTAAAAAACCAGATGCTCAAAATCCATCTGATTTTCTACTGATATTCTGTCTTCCAACAATATATAAATGTCTTACAGCTATCATAGCAGATAAGGTATATTCTCACTGCGACGAGAATGACATCCTTACAGAAGAACAAAAAGGATGTTGTAAAATCTCGCGAGGCAGTGAAGATCTAGTCACCATAGACGCTGTTGCCATGACACAGGCTCGTAAACATCAAAGAAACTTGCACATGGCATACATTGACTGCAAGCAAGCGTTTCCTTACGTACCACATGACTATTTGCTTGAAATCTTAAAAATATACAAAATTTGCCCACGCATTATTGACTTCCTAAGTCGTGCGATGAAGCTTTGGGGTACAAGAATCAAGTATTTTGATCGCGGACAATCAAGGATAACAGATCAATACGCATCCCGACGGGTATATTCCAAGGAGACTCCTTCAGTGCATTATGGTTCTGTTGAGCGTTGAACCCACTGAGCAGAACACTAAATAGCATGTCTCAGGAAGATATACGCAAGTTCGGACCAGAAACCGCAGCAAGAGATCGACATCACAAAGCAGTTTTCCAATTATATCCACATGGAGTTCGGAATAGATAAATGCAGAACAGTGCATTTAACGAGAGAAGAATTAGGAACCGCAGAGCTAGAGAACGATTTCGAGAATGACATCGAGGCAATGGACGAGGGGAGTCATATAAATACCTGGGTATTCTCGAATATAAGGGTATTCAGCATACGATAGTTAAGATAAACCTAACGACTGCCTTTACTACAAGACTCAGATTGGTTCTAAAGAGCTCTCTGAACTCGACAAACAAGATCAGGGCAATCAACACCCATGCCATCTCTGACCTCACGTACTCCTTTGGACTCATCAAGTGGTCGAACACCGACCTTGAACGATTAAACAGAATCATCCGCGAAGGAATAACGAAGCGCCGAATGCACCACAGTAATTCGGCGATTGAAAGGGTAGTTCTACCATGACATAGAGAGAGTAGGGGCATTCTAGATGTCAGGAAACTGTGTAAATCACAAGCTACACAGTTGCGAGACTATTTTAACAGCAAGCGAGATGTTACGCTTTACAACACCATCTGTAAAGCTGATCTTGACTACACGCCCTCGAATTTTTCCTCAGAGGAGGCCTTGAGTACCAGGGCAGAAACCATAGAGAAATTAGAAATGTAATGGAGACAGATAGCCATCCACGGCGAGCACCCCAAAACGTTAGATCAACATGGAGTGGATAGTGAGGCATCCAATATTTGGGTGAGAAAGGGCGTCATGTATCCAGAAACGGAAGGATTCGTTATTGCGATACAGGACAGGGTTGTCAGCACCAGAAATTATCGCGAACACGTGCCACATCAAGACGCGGTGGACCAGTGCCGATTATGTGGAGATACAAACGAATCCATCGAGCATATTATTGATGGTTGTCGCGTAATGGCTCAAAGAGAATATACGCACAGGCATAATGCTATGATGGAAATTATACATCAACAGCTTGCCCTAAACCTAGGACTCTTAACAGAATGTATGCCTTTCTATAGATACATTCCAATGCCCGTTTTATAAAACGAAGATTATGTCTTATATTGGGATGTTACTATCCAGACGGATCATTACATCAGAGCTAATCGGCCGGACATCGTCCTGCAAGAAAAAAAGGTGAAAGGTCTACATGATCGACATTGCTTGTCCACTTAGTCGAAATTTGCAGGCAACCTATACAACAAAGATCCACAAGTATAGCGAGCGAAGACATAAAGTAAAGACAATATGGAGGAATGTGAAACATGCATTTATTCGTCCTATTGTGATTTCGGCTACAGGCAATGTGCACGCAAGATGCACTGATAATCTTGAACATTTAGGAGTCAATGGGGTACTGGCAGCAGCTCAGAAGGCAGTTTTATTAAACACCTGTCGCATTATAAGAAACTTTCTGAACCATCATGAAGCAAGCGATTAAAAACCTATAGAGTGAGACATGGTAGCTCTAAGGAAGCATCCAGAGCCGACTGTTGTCACCTCCAACATTCACCGAAGCTGTGTAAGCATAACAGTGGCAAAAGACGAACTGCAAACTACACCATGCTCCTAATTTTGTTCCTACAACATCATCGCAAATGAGTTCACGTAAGGTATTAAATTAACTAATTACATCATCTCATCAGTCACTTGACTTAGTCCGTCGTTATGATGGAAAACCGGGTTCTCCTTAACCCGAGAAGAAGTTTGAAAAAAAAAATAACAACGCAAGATGATGACAATCCATCGAAGTCATCATCCTAGATCTTCCGTACCTCGAATATACCTAGCTCGAGATAAAGGGGGTAGAGGCTTGCTAAGCTTGGAGTGTCTTCATCGAAGAACGGTTCTGGCTACAGCCTGCTCAGTTCTGAATAGTGCAGATTCTCTTATGCGACTCGTACATCAACGTGAAGTCATCAATGTTGCAGCATTTCTATACCGTGCCGCAGATAGGGCCGCAGAGGAGCTTGGCCTCGCATTTGATTCCAGCGATACTACACATGGCCTAGCATCACCAACACCGTTGGTGCTCAAAAGACATGTACAGGAAGCAGAACATACGCTTCTACTAAGAGAACATGTTGACAAGCCCCTTCGTGGTAAATTCTACAGCATCTTACGTAGAGAAGAGCTCTCGATGGGTCTGTCCTACATGTTTCTCAAGTCTGCTAGATTGAGATCGGAGACTGAGGGATTTCTTTTTGGCTGTCAAGACTGCGTTATAGACACCTTAGTTTACTGAGAGCGCATAATGAATATACCTGTAGGCGATACTAACTGCCGAGCGTGTAAGCAAGATCCAGAAACACTTGGGCATGTTCTCAGAGGATGCTCAATGTATGCACGTTACGGGTACATCGAGAGACACAGTGCGGCTTTAAAAGTGTCATATTACCATCTTAGGCACTTCTATGATTTTGATGTATTGCCCGTATTGCCATACGCCCAGGGGAAACTCGAGTCCGTTGTGGAGAATTATCAGTGTAAGATCTACTGGAATTTCTCATTCTCCACCACTCAACGTATCAGTGCTACGAAGCCTGATATTGTCCTCCAAGATCTGAAGACCAAGATCATTTACGTGATTTAATTCTCGGCACCAGCCGATGGTAATATCACGGCAAAGGAGGAAAAAAAACGGGTCAAATATCAAGCACTTCTTTTCGAGCTTAGCAGGCTGTACCATGGCTACACAGTCCATCTTGTAGTTCTCATAATCGGCTGTCTTGGAGGTATGGAAGCTTCATTTCTTAGCCAACTCAACAAGATTCCGGCTTGCTAGTATCAGGCTCATTCCATCGCAAACCGGATGCAAAAGGCTGTTCTTCTGGGATCACTTCATCTGGTCCGTCAACACTGTTCCTCATAACATTCTATAAAGATTAGTAGCTCTAAAAAAGTATCCAGAGGTGAAACCTTCATCTCTAACTGTCCCGTCTACCGCGTAAGGTCATGTGCGGCTAGAGACCTGACTCCAAGGAATAGTCTTGAACGATGTTCTCGCGTAAATTTCCCGCTCTTGCTTACTTTTTAGGACAGAAGGAGCAGAAGTGGATGAAGTAAACGTTCCAGTTGCGTCGGGATTGGTTGCTTTAAGGAACCATGATCGTAGCTTCCGAAGCCTAAAACTTCTCATAAAATATCGTACATGTGACTAACACTTTTCCGAAAGCTTACTTAGCGAATGAGCTATGAAACAGTTACTTCAATTTTCTTGTACATACATATTGTTGCTATATATTCTATTACTTGTTCTCATCCAGTCGTTTTATAATCTTTATCAAAAATATTTCTTTAATTTAAAATACAATTACATATTCCTTAACATAAGCACGTCATTTATTTATTTATTTATTATACATCGCTTTTATTTCATGCGCGTAATGGCCGCGCGCGTTTTCAGCAATTTCTGCCTACAAGAGTTTCTAAAGTTCGTTTAGAAATTATAAACAAAAAAGCAGGCAAAATGTCTTGTAATTCACCTGTCCCAAACTACACATTTAAGATGAAAAATTGCTACATTATATTAACAACATTTTTGAAATATTTGACATTAAGACAACACTCAAGAAGAGGTTTCAATCATTATTTTAAAGCTAAGGATTTCAAAAATAACTTCAAAGCCGGCCCACCAAGTTATTCGTCCTGTCATTCGAAGTTACTACTTTAGATGAAAACTTGAAAATAATTGATCAAACTATTCAAAATATTCGCTAAACTTGTTAATTGTATACATATGAAGATTTTTTCATAGTTCGAAATCGATTTATCAACGTTTATTTCAAATTATAATGAATAATTCTCACTATCTACAACAATTTTGATAAAATGTAAGATCATCCTCCATATTCATTTATTTTTCTATAAAACAGCAGGATATTTTTAAATGCTGAAGATAAAATCAAATAAATCGTTGAAATACTTATTTTTTCGACATTTAAAAAATATTTCTACCTGTTTTGTATATATTTATTATTGTTTATTAATCACATTGAAAACAAATTATAATTTGAAGAAAAATTTTAGTTTTAGATTCTCAAAATTAAAAATATTAATCAGAAAGGGGCGGCAGGAAATATTAAACGATTTCAAAGAAAATAGAGTCATCTACATAGGTAATGCTTCTGCATTTTAAATGAGGTACCCGTATCAGAAATAAATATTTTCTTATAATAATTCTTTTTTTTTATCAAAAATTTGAGGTGAATGTCAGCCGCAAAACAAAAACTAATTTTTTTCCTCCATAATGTAGTTTCTAGAGATCATGCTTATAACGAAACATTGGGGAAATGCTTTATTCTTCACAATAAAGTGAAATACTGCTCTTGAAATTCTTATGTTGAAAGCCAAAAAGAATCTGTAGCGTGCGCACATAGTTATTTGTGATACAAGTGCGCAAAATAGGTGATTGTGTGCGAGTGTGAATTTCGCAGCATAAGCCGCAGGAATGATGCAATCACACGAGTTAGCAATCACCTATGCGCACGTGTATCACACGCTATTTTTTGCAACGCCCGTCCGAAAAAGTTGTGTTAGGAGGAGTTAACGAAAAATACTAATCTTGAAAGAAAAGATTTTTAAATTTCGTAAACAAAAATTTGAAAAAAATGTTGGACAAAAGTTTATTGAAAAAAAAATTTATTAACAAAAAAAATTTTCGAAGAAAAAATTGGGTTGAAAAAAAATGGTGTAAAAAAAACTTTTTGGGGCTCATGCCCTTTTTCTGTGCCAAATTTTGCGCTTGCCCTTCTGTACGACGGACGAAAACGGCTAAGAAACCTTAAAAACATAACTTCGATCATTAAAAGATTTGTTCAAGTTAAGTCAAAATTTATCTCAAAAAGATACCAGCACCAGTGTTTAAGGTTACCTGTGCCAGTGTCTAAAGTACCTCATCTCGAAAGAGCGCATGCGCAGCTTTTTCACCAGTGCCTAAAGTAAGGCATCTTCAAACTGCGTATGCGCAAAAATGGTTTTGCGCACAGTCTGCTCAAATAAGGTCCTTTAGACACCATTTAGAAGCATGAAAAGGTCAACTTTTGAGGTGGATGTTGCAAAATAATAATTTTATATTTAAATGATTGTAAAGTCGAAGTAAGCGATGCGGCGTCGTTGTAAGAAATATAGGTTAAGAATAGCAAGTGAAGAAACAACTGGCGACCGATTAGTGCGAATCGAGTCGTAAATTTTTAACAATTCCGGCGATAAGGTGTAATCGAGCCGCCCGAAAAGCCGAGGACGTCAAAAGAGGGTTGCCGCTGCGGCAGCCGTGAGCGTGTCTGGATGTTCCGCGAACGCCTTCCGAGCTGCAAAACTTCTTGAGTGAAGTCGGCGAGATTCGAGAAAATTCTTGACGCGGCGTGAAAAAATCGCACTCCAAACCGTCGCCGTGAAATATGCCGTGCTGTGACGGGAAAATCCGATATTTCCCGTGATCTGGGAAGCTCACTCTCACGAGAGCCACCGTGCCGTGCTGGCAAAACTTGGTTTTCGAAAGCTGTAATCTCGTGAGGGTGGTTTTTTGGGCGGGGGGTCTGGGATTTTCGAAAGCAGTAAAAATTATGGTTCAAAGAAAACTCTCTGGCAAAGGTCAGAAACCGGGCCGGAAAGCTGCGAGAAACAAAGAGCGGTGGTTCGGAGATGTAGAACCGCGGGGTTACCGGGGTTTCACCGTAGAATGAACCATAGGAGGGCCGACACTTGGGCCAGATTTTAAAAGACGCGACGCGACAGGCGCTCGTCATTCGAGCTCTGGCCCGCTACTTACCAAGGTAATTGTCGTTATAATTTTGCAAGGTCGAATAAAACTAACTTTGTTATTTTCAAACACCCTATTTTATTTTAATCCCAGCCATAGACGATTACAGAATCTTTTTTCTCAATTCATTCTGTAGCTGAAACTTATATATTGTAAAAAAGTTGAAGTAATGTTACATCCTGCCACAATGGAAATTATTTGATTTGCGTGCGTCGATGCGATTTTACACAGTTACGTAAATAAAAATGCCGGACGTAAATTGGCAGGACCACATTTCACTTATGAGGTAATGTTCGTAAGCTTCGAAATTTGTAAACACACTAGCAGGATAAATTAAGCGCATATTACTTTTCTAAGAAATCGACCTCAATGGAAAAACATTGTTTTTTATTCACATGGAACGCACCTATCACCATCAGAGCAAGATTTTTTTAGCTTTGGTAAAGAAAATTATCGAGTGAACTTTAAAGTTGGAACAAATTTCAGCGAGACTTTTGTTCCTTACTTTTAAGGAAAAATTTCTGGAAAGTTTTAGATCGATTCATTGAAATTTGAAGGAAATATTAATTTTGTCAGAAAGCACGTGACGCCGTCTACGATTGCATAGTTAGCAGATTCAAGCACTTCTCGAAGTTAGCAGTCTCGCCTTGTACACTCTCCTATAAAGCAGTGGTCAGCAAACTTTTTGCTCACCATTCAGGCATAGTCAGGCTCGACCCGGAATAATTTTTTCTACTACTTGTCGGTCTGTTCATGAACCTGTGTGAGTGAGCTTACTCCAGCAGGGGTATTTTGACCACAGACAGGTCAATGTAAGGAGACTTAAAAACTTTTAATTTTTGAACTAGCCATTTGATAATAGCATAATCAGCATATACGAATTTTACCGATTCCAATGATATATCACTTGCCTAGAAAAGTTTAAAATATGAAGGAGTTTAATATCAAGAAACTTTAGCTGAATATTCAATTTAATACTAAATGCTTCTCAAGTTTCAACCTTTATAGACAAATTACATGTCGTTACCATCTGAAAAATACGTAGATTTCAAATAGATTACTTTTAAATTGCGGATTGCAGAATTAAGAAACTTTTAATTTCAATTTTTCTCTTATTTTCCAACAAAGGACCCCTGAGGGAAGGGTTGGTCTGTACAAGCTCGCAGGTACCTGACCAGAAAGTAGGTCGTTGGTCTGGTCGGTCAGAGTACCCTGACTTGGTCAAGATCGTGGCGACCACTGCTATAAAGGATTCGTATTTTCAAAAATTAAACAATAAAAAAGCCTGCCCTATCTTCCAATTAACAGAAAATCGACTGCTTTATATTTTTGAACATTTCGTTGTTTTCAGTGAATTAAAAAATAACTGAAAATTAGAAAATTTGTGTTTGGCAAGTTTTTTATTTCTCAATTATAAAACACATTGATACAACTGTTTATCATAATTTCTTATCATTTGTTATGGGGGTTTTTTAACACATAATAACATAGGTTCATGATGATGAAGCTCTAAAAGTAATTTTTCATTTCAATTCTATAACTAATTGGGAAGAGAAATGTTAAAGGACAACTTGATATCCCTAATATTGATGATTCCGTCCAAAATTGAAAAAAACATCTTTTTTCTTTTGGGATATACATGTTAAGCTTGATGGAGTTTTCGGAACTTCTAAATATCAAATTAAGTGACATGAGGGCTTGGAAATTCCAAATAAAAAATTTCAGATCACCCCACCTCTCACTTAAAGGAAACGCTTCTTTAGCACCTATCAAAGCTGTCACTTTTACGTGCGGAGTCCTCTAACGAACCTTAATTTACACTCGTAACCAAAATTTTAGAATTTATTGAATGATTTAACATTTCAACATGCTAAGAATTGTATTAATGGAAATATTTTAAATATAATTAAGATATCATTCGCCCATTACCTTGTTCCTGCAATCTTTTGTCACATTTCTCTTCCACTTGCT
>CAKNWT010106693.1:461-14780 GCA_932066315.1 Andricus coriarius
GATATTCATTAGGAAAAATATAAGCTCCCGCCATGTATAATTTTGATACAAAGCACTATGTCATAGTGTTTTTTTCCGTTACTACCCGGATAGCACCAAAGTTTCCCTGTACATTCCTGGAACATTTCAATGTAAGGTTCGGGAATTCCCAAAAATGTCCCAGGAAGGTTCCCGGAAGTAGGTAAATGTCCGCAAATCCAGGAAGATTCCCAAAGAAGGTTCCCGGAATGTTCGTGAAAAATGTTCCAGGAAGGTTCTTGAAAGGAGGTAAATATCCGCGTATCAAGGAACGTGCCCAAGGAAGGTACGGAGAATGTTTGTGAACAAAATTTGCATTATAATAATTAATTTTATATAATGCGAAAAATTTTCACGAACATTCCGCGAAGGTTCTTGGCAGCAGGTAATTGTCCGTGCATCAAGGAAGGTTCCCAAGGAAGATTTCAGGAATGTTCATGGAAAATGTTCTCATTATACAAATTTAATTAATTTAATGAATTAAATTTCTCACAAGCATTCCCGAAACCTTCCTTAAAATCTTCCTGGATATGCGGATATTTACCTACTTCCAGGAACCTTCCTGGGACATTTTTCGGAATTCTCCGAACCTTACATTGGAATGTTCTAGGAGTGGTCAGGGAAACTTTTGTGCTATCCGGGTAGTGGTTAAAAGTTAAGAAAAATTATCATCATCATACAACAGATATATGTACGTTTGCCTACAAAACCTTTTTTGATGGGCGCTTGCCCTCCGCATCACGAACTGATTAAAAAAATTTTATTCTGATATAAATCGTAATGCTTTAATGAAGATTTACAGATCAATTTAATTGCTCTGAAAATTACAATGCAATTATACATCGCAAATCCGAGATAAAGTTCGATATATGGAAATATGTTTTTCTGGAATCTTTGTTATCGTTCACGATGGAACACACTCTCAGATAAAATTCTTACGCAATAATTATACGACCCATTTTAAATCAAAATATTTTTGTTAACATAACGTTATCTCTAATGAGGATTCAACTCAGAAGGCCGACTTACAATAATTATTTAGATAATGACTAGTATGCACAGAAAGAAAGTCGAGATTATATTACAGCCTATTTTCGGTGAACCTTATCTACATGTATAGTGCATAACCTGTCTTCCTTCTTCGGAGCCTCTTTATATTATATCTTGAAACAAGCTTAAGTTTGTTGTTTGCTCAAGACATTTTTTCCGTGTACGTATAGTATGTGGAAACATCCTGTGTAGTAAATGCGTAGCATCTGTACTAGACAATGACGATCGCTGCGGGTACTCTATTTTTTTCCTTCGCCATTATCCTCAATTCAATTGGTAAATTTATAATTATATTATATAAGATGTACAGTTTTAAGTAAATTTGTAATAGAAGCTATATTTTATACTAATTGGCCTAACTTATCAAACCAAGAAAAAAAATAATGTCAAGCGTGCTTTTAGTTTTATTCTGAGAAAACGTGACATAATCTTTTTATCAGTTTCACAACATTGCCTCAATAATATCGTGGCAGTACAGCTGAAAATGTTACATAATCGTGTTAGTGTATTAAACATGTTATTTTTCGTAAATATCTGGATCATTGGAATTAGTAGTTTTCTGCTTATTGTTGGTGACCGAATTCTCGAATCAATATTAACTTCTTTGCTACGTGTGTCAAACTGCCTCTGAGAGTTAATATATTAATAATTTCCGTACGACTTTATAAATTGTTTATATAATTTCAATTTATGTCAGATTGTGCTCTCAAATACTAATCAAATAATAAATCAAAACGATTTTAGCACAAAATATTTTTTGTTTGTTACAAACTCAAAGCCGTAGATGTCAATTTCTTACCATTGCGGTGGCCACTGTGTTGGTTTCCATTGAGTGGTAGATGGATGAAAGAAAATACCACCGTGGGAACGGAAGCGCTAGTGTGCCAAAGCAAATATGGCCGCTATCACAGACAAAACGTCATTGAAAATATAGGAAAAATCGGGATTTTTCCCAAACTACGCGGAAGAAGCTGGAAAATGTTGACGGTATCGCTAAAGGAGTTGTGCAGTTACACAGCAGCAACTCCTAAAATGCGATATATGCACGAAGATCAAAAGGTTATTAATACTGGCCTTTTAATTATGTGCGGGGTAACGGCTAAATCCTCCGCAAACATGCAGTTGTAGGCTTTATTTTTGCAAACCTGTGGAATATCGTCAGATCCACATGTTGCGACTGGGAATCAGTCAATTGAAACATCGGTTTACTCCACAAATAATGACGTTTTCATGAAAAAGATTGATTGCTCCTTACAAAGCCAACTCAAACAAATTATTTCTACAAAATTGAAGTAAGAAAGTATGAAAACATATACAACACATACCGGTTACAAAACGGTAAGACAGTCACGATGCGCTTGCAACAGTGGCTCGAGCCAAATTTTCAGAAGCAATCCATCTTTTTCACGAAACCGTAATTGCTTGTGGAGTAAAGGGACATTTCACTTCACAAATTCCCGGTCAGAACATGTGGAACTGACGATATTCCACTTGTTTGCAGACATAAAGCGTACAACTATATGTTCGCGGGGGTTTTAGCCTTTACCCCGCACATAATTGAGAGGCCAGAGTTAATAACCTCTTGGCCTTCGCGCATATTTCGCGTTGTAGGAGATGCTGCAGTATAGCTCCACAACTTCTCCAGCGATACCGTCAAAATTTTCCAACTTCTTCCGCGTAATTTGGGAAAAATCGCGACTTTCCCTATACCTTTAATGACGTTTTGTCCGTGGTAGCGGCCATGTTGTGTGGTTCATGAAATTACCGCCAGTGTCGCATACTAATTTAAAAGTCTCAATACACCTCATAATGACGAAATATTTTGTATACCTTTCACTATCTATTCGTTCTAATTCATATTGTATTATAAGTATTAAAATTCTCCTAAATATATTTCTGTTTCTTCTTACAGAATTAGGTTCACAGGTGACTTTAAAGGAATTATTTCCTGAATACAAATGTGGAGATATTCCTACAATAAGGACGTTCAAATATAAACCTAATCCACAGTTACTTCAGTTACGAAGAAAAGACGGAGACAAAGTGGATGAATTCCCTATAAATACAATTATAATAGCAAGGGCTCATGTCATCATTGGATGGAAGAAGCAAGATAATATTAGGCCAATATTTGATGTGTCTGGCAAAACTAATCAAGTATTTGACATAAATAAAGACCAGTTTGTAAGGTTGAGCTCTAACGAACTTTGGAAATTAGGTGTCGATCGTCGTTTTTCACTTTCTTGTAAGGATGATATAGCTGCTGCTAAGCGCAAATCAATACCGAAAGCAATCCATCAGGAAAATCATAAAATAACTAATTCATCAACAAATAAGAAAATCCGCTCAGTAAATTATCAATCAATCCACCAAGCAAACCCTCAAGAAATCCATCTATCAAGCAATCAAGCAATTCAACAAGAAAATCTTCATGCTATCAATCAAGCACACTATCCAGGAAACCTTCGAGCAAACCCTCAAACAATCCCCAAATCATACCATGAAGAATTGGGTCAAGCAAGCCATCAAGAAATCCAACCAGCACACTATCAAGGAAGTTACCAAGTAAACGCTCAACAACATTCAGCACACAATGAAGCAATTCAGCAAGCATACTATGAAATGTACGAGAAAGTCCTAAAAGGCCACATGCCATAAAAGACGAAATACAAAACTTGGCAGGCATCTAAAACCCACCAAAGTGCAAAAATTCTGTAAGTTTACAAGATATTGTTGAAAAATTGAAAGAATGCCCTGAATGAAATTGAAAACAAAATTAAATAAATTGAAGGTTAAAAAAAAGTTGTCTGCAAGTTATAATTTTTGTTCAATGATTATAAAGCTTTGAAAGACACAACTCTTTATCCAATTTTATATATTAATCAGGTTTAAATAAATTGATAATTGCAGCTGTTGAAAACAGAATAGTGAAAGCATGATTTCTCAAATGCAGACCAGGGTTCAGGTTATATGCTTTTACCAAGTAAACTCAAGTTTTTCAGAAAGTTGTCATCATATTCTAAAAACTGTTTTTAAGAATTTGTGATACATTGACTCAAAATGAAAATTTCTAATTTAATACGGAAACAAAGTCCCTTTTATTGGTACTTTCGGTCGTCGTACGAGTCTCTTTTGCGGATAAAGTCCGCCGTGTTCAATGTGCGTGAAAAGAACTTATCATAGAATTGCCTCTGATTATATCGTGCAGTTCAATTCATATAAAACACCTAGTCGAACTTCTTTGCTATTCTGCAACGTTTTGGGGATACAATTAACAAATCAATTTCTCCTGCCCTTTCTGAAATAGAAAGGGGGATTTGAGTTTGTAACTATTACTTTAACTGTTCAACTATTATTTGCTTTATGAGATGTGTAACTTACGGGATGCTATCGCGAAAGGAACTTGGAGTGTTTGAGCCGATTAAGTCATCTACGAATTTTCAAACATCGTACAGAGTTTGAAATCGCTTATCTGCTAAAGCGCTTTGCTTCAGCCGGAACAGATGACAAGCGCATGGGGCCAAGTCTGGTAAATATGCCGCGTGCGGGAGAACTTCCCAGTTTTAAATGGTTTGCTGAGTCGCGGAAGCAACATGAGGTCGAGTGTTGTCATGAAGCACCTTAACTTTTCGACTTCCTTGTCCAGTAAATGGCCTTGGAGTATGAAGGGTACTCTATTATGAGCTTTTGGAAATAGGTCAATCAGTGACTGCAGAACGCTACATCCGACAATTAAACAATTTGAATGAGGTAATTAATGAGAAGAGGCCATTTCCTGGACAAGGAAGCCGAAAAGTTATGCGGCTCCATGACAACGCTCGACCTCATGTTGCTCGCGCGATTTAGCAAACCATTTTAAACTTGGTCTGTGAAGTTCTCCCCCACACGGAATATGCACCCGACTTGGCCCCATCCGATTATCACCTGTTCCGGTTAATGCAACACGCTTTAGCAGATAGGCAATTCCAAACTCTGCAC
This sequence comes from Andricus coriarius, assembly GCA_932066315.1. Classification (NCBI taxonomy): domain Eukaryota; kingdom Metazoa; phylum Arthropoda; class Insecta; order Hymenoptera; family Cynipidae; genus Andricus; species Andricus coriarius. The sequence goes on from CAKNWT010106693.1 coordinate 5,508, forward strand.
GATGTTCGAAAATTCGTCGATGTCTTTATCGGCTCGAAGACTCCAAGTGTCTTTCGCGATGGCATCCATAAGTTACCTGATAGGTGACGTAAGGTCATTGTGTACAATGGACAATATTTTGAATATTGACCTAGTATTCACATATTTATTATATCAGTGAGGATAAGCTTAGGCTCGCGGATGATCTAACTTAGCACAGTGAGCCAAAATCCAAAATTCCTGGACAAAACCCCCAAAATCGAATGTTACCATTCAAGGTAAACTACTACGGAATTTTGTATAGATGGTGTTCGTTCGCTCAAATTCGGAATGGCATATGGTTTAATCAAATATTCGATAGCAGGTGCCCGCTCAAAGTATATCGATATATCGACTTTCGTGCGCCTGAAGTTAATACGAATATATCAGTTAATAAGTTCTGGGAAATAAATCAGCGAAATAGAGGGTGATCCTGGAGGTATACACAAAATTTTCTTCTGCTTAAAAGCAACCATTCCATGTTTTGAGTTGACGTGAATGTTCCGTGAATGTGAGTGCTCCGAATTCTTGTTTTTGCATACGATACATAAAAACATTGAACGATTTAGTTGTGATCTAGCGAGATCCGGCACATAATTCAGTTGCTTTATTTGCGAAAATATATGAGGAATTGAATCGCGTGATCAAAGCTGTTATTTCTTTCCCCCTTTTTTATAAAAAGACACCAAGTGAAGTCGCTCAAAAAACCCTTTATAACCAATTACAGCACCGAAAAAAATAAATTTTTTCATGATAAAGTCAACTATTTTGATTTTTCAAGCTCATTTTCGTTATCAGCGACATCATAACTCACCTCATTACTGATTCTAGCAAAGAACACTGATTTTTCTGTAAAATAGTTCGCCATTTTAAATCCGCCACTTTGAATCCGCCATTTGAATATTAATTTTTGAAATTTTTAAAGTTTATTTCCGTAATCAGCGACCACAAAAACCCATGGTGATGAAACTTAAGAAAAAAATATCGACTTTCTGGCTTTATCCAGGAATTTAGGATTCTGGCCCAATGTGTACACTTGCGCGGGTCGTCTCTTATGTAGATAACTAACCTTTCTTCTCTATAAGCAACAAGGTTCCTCTGGCCCGCTATAATATCTTGACTATGAAGGTTAATTAGGTACATAAGATCTATCATATACTATGTATATATATTTTTTTGGAAGCATATTAAGATTGGGCATTTTCGCAAAAAAAGTTGAACTTTGATTTTTTTAACCATTTTAATGTGGACAGACAAAGCAACATTCTTTATTTTAATTAGCACTTACATTGCAAACCGCAAATCCTACTATCCCTAATGATTATAGAAAATTATTTTTACAAAAATTGGCAAATACAGTATTTCGATGCATTTTTTTCAGAATGTATCCAGCAACCGCTTTACACAAAAAAAGTGTTTTACAGAAAACATTAAATACATACAATCACACATGAAAATTTTTTCATAAAGTGTTTTAATTTTCTGAGATATAAGAGAATTCCCTTGAATTCACTAGGATTCACTAGATGTCCCCGAAATATTCCATGTATATAATCCTTCACACAGAGAAGTATGGAAAACTACTCAGAATCTTGGAGAACGTCCATAAAGATTTCTGCACGCGTATGAGCAAAGGCAAGCGCCTCATCATTGAACTCTGTGTGAAAAAGATGATTTACAGTCCTCGTTTCGTCGTTCATGGGGAGCTCTCTATTAATTAAATGCACGGCAACATCGGGTTCGCAAGTATGTATGTTTCTACATTTTGGATACCCCATCAGTTCAATTTCACCGATTAGAGCTTCTCCAGTCGATGAATTAAATGCAACATGGTAGTTTCTAATGGGTATGTCTTGAAATCTCCGAACCTTGGTTACGACAATCTGACGTTCTACCACAAATGCATTGCCAATTATGTCAGTTCCTTTCTTGAGTTCTATTATTGCATGTGCCTGAAGCGGCGGTAATATGGGAGGTGGCCTTCTTCGTGCTGGATATGACCTTATTTGTGGTGGAGATGGACTTCTTGCTGGAGAAGAGCCGCTTTCTCGTGGAACTAGAGCTGAACGCTTTTCACGACTGTTTTGAACTAATGCTGTCTCTGCAAAAATTACACAAGTTAATTTATTAGCTTTATTATATTACTTGGCCTTCATCCGCGCGCTTTAAACACGTCTAATTTATTTGCAAATTGAATTATGATAATAGGAAATGAAATGCAATAAGACATCTTGCAAATATTTCTACTTCATTAATTTCTTTTTGTACACGTGGCTTCGCTCATGTGCCCCCAGATTAGGATGACACTTAAACTCTTTGTCAACATCTTTTATCCAAAATTCTTTTTCTGCAAGGAAAGGGATTTGCTCTAGCGGTTACAAAAATTTTATGCTCTAAATTTGAGCCAAATCGGTTACTATGATAGTTGGGACAACAAGCTTTTTATTACTAGGGGTGGTGTTAGCCTTCCCAAGACTCTAATAGATATCGTCATTCCTAAAATAATATTATACAGCCCTAAAAATCCATCCGAGGACATTTAACGAAGCCCCTCACAGTTACCCTGAACTAAAATTTTTTTTTTTAATTTTGAAATAAAAATAGTTACTCTACGTACCATTCTAAGATGCTAGTAGATACCCCTAACCATATAATAATAATGGGCATCCCCCAAAAAAACACCCTTAGTATATTTAAAAAACCCAGTCGTAGATGCCTTTGACTAATGCAGCAAAAAAAATTAAAGAATAGAAATAGTCCCCCTATACTACTTTCCAAGACTCTATTAGATATATTTATCCCTCTAATAATATTACAGTGCCTTAAAAACCCACCCATAGTACATTTAATAAATCCCGTTTCAGTTGCTTTCGACTCTAGCAGACAAAAAAATTTTAAATTTAAAAATAGTTACCCAAGATACCTTCTTAAGACTAGTCGATATCGGCATTACTAAAATAATATTAGACTGCCAAAAAAACCACCCCAAGTTTTTGAACGAGCCCCTTTCTCAGTAGCATTCCACCAAAGCATCAAAAAAGTTTCAAATTAAAAATAATTACCCAGTCACCTTCCTAAGGCTCTAGTAGATACCGTTATTCCTCAATTAATATTTAACCTTCCAAAAATACCTCTAGTACATTTAAAAAACCCCGAATCAGCTTCCTTTAAGTAAAGAAGCCAAAAAATTAAAAATTATTACTCTAAGCACCTTTGCAAGACTTCAGTAGATATCATCATTCCTCCAATAATATTAATCACACCTAAAAACCCACCCCTGGTACATTTGACGAACCCTTCCTCAACTGACTTCAACTAGAACGCATAACAAAAATATAGTTTTGGTTCTGATCACAATGCAACATGACGTATATAAACCCAGGATCAGAATTAGAACATCAGTCTATCTCCAAATTGTAATTCGGGCGCAAGCTCTGCTCAAAAGTACATCCGAAAGTCAGTACTAAAATACCAGAACGACTTCGGTTATTGAGAAACCATTTCCAAGTAGTGGGAATGCGAATTGAAGAATGAAAGTAAAATCAGTGCTGTGCTTCGGAAATTTCAATCGAACTGACGATGATTGTAAATTTCAAATCCCTTTAAATAAGTGAAACTAAACCCACAAGATTCTTTTGACAATACTATTGTGAATCATCATTATCCTTGAGTACCAGCAGGAGACCTGAGTCTACCTGCCCATCAGAAGGACAATCAACGTCACCAGTACAAAACCAATAAACACCTGGACTAATACCAGTATTTATTTGTAGATTGATGTGGTTATCTCAACCTTCGGAAGTTATTCTCATCCCTGTTTCGAAGTCCTAGATTTCGTTTAAAAACGAGAAATCCCTTTTAATTAATTATTTTTAACCAGGTTTACTTTGTTCCCTTGAGGGCATAACAGCTGAAATAATTTTTTAAGACGAAATCTAAGCGCGATTTAGTAGAAAAAAGTGCGATGAAGAGCTCTACACCGAAAAAATGCGACGTGGCACTGAAAACTATCTAAGTGCGACGTAGAGCCATATGGAATGAAAGCATCGAGATGTTCTCTACGTACAGACAAGTTCAAAATTAAGAAATTTGTTCAATGATTTATAAAATCGTTGAAAATGGATCCAATGTTAACACCTGCGCCAATTTTTAGAGAGGAAAACTAAACGCCATTTAGAAAAAAAGTTTAGGTGAAGACCGTAATTCTTATCCAGTCTTACGAATCTAATACTTAATCAAAAAATATAAAAATGTCAAAAAAGTCACTCACCATCATTCTCGTCAGGTGTAGCTAGAATTTCGAGTGATAAACCCGCAAAAAGTATTAGCAAACTCAGAGAAAATGGTTTTCCCATTTTGTTGAGAAATTATGGAGTCGCACAGAAAATACGATATTATATGAGGATGTAAGAATGAAAAGTTCAATTTTGATAAACAAATTTTATTTGCTGTATTCAAAATTCAAGGACTCTCGAACCTTTTCTAAATAAAAAGTTTGATCAAAATCACTTGTTGGAGTTATGCTAATAAAACCTATAGATTGCGATTCAGTTTGCCCTCTTAGAACCAGCGAATACATAGTTTCAACATTTGCATTATGATTATATGAACTGCGGAGTATTAAAATGTATAAGCTGACGTATTTACCGACTTAGAGCAATAGACCTTGGAATGACTAAGATTCAGGTAAATAAGAGTAATATTCTTCGTTATGAAAAAATGAGTTGTTGACATAAGTTGACCGAAAATTCTTAAAACTTTTACTACTGATGAACTAGACTCGCTTTAAATAACGCAATCTCTGTTTATTCTCCTTGACGCAACTTGAACTTGAAAGAAGACAAACAATTTGATATCTTACCAACTACATGTATTGTTACTTGATAGAAATTAAAATTTTCCATGCCATCAAGCTGGCATTGTATCTGACAAAAATTTGGTTATTTACCAATTATATTCAACCAATGAATTTCAAATTCATCCTGAAAATCTGCATGAATAGCCGTTACCTTTTTTCTTATGATCTGCACACCCTTCTTTATTTTGTCTTAATGGAAAATTTTGATTTTAGGAATTAAATTACTTTTTCAATAATTGATGTATATGTAATCTGCGTGAACGGAGGGGATTATTTTATACTACGACCCTTGCGCTTCTTTGTTGTACCTAAAATACAAATTTCGCCTATTATTTTCAAAATAAATTACTTTTGCGAAGCTATTAGCATCGAAGTAAAATTTCTGATTACTTGAATGCAGCGCAATATGTATTCCGGAAAGTCGACAACAATACAAATATTTTACGAGTTTCTTTGGACCATCTAGGTCCAGAGAATGAAATGAAAACTAATCGAAAGCAAGTGACAAGCAATCTAAAATGACGTGACGGATTTTACATTATTTTTGCTTAGTTATGGGACAGTCAGCCAGTCACGCCCGAAGCATAAATGGTTGTCAGTAGGGATGTGCAAAAAACTCGAACCTCGAAGTTCGAACGAGTCGAGTCGAGCTTGTTAGCTTTCGAGTCGACTCGAGCCGAGTCGAGTCGAGATCGAGCTTCGCAGAAAGCTCGAAACTTTTCGAGCTACTCGAAGGTTTCGAGCTGCTCGAAAGTTTCAGCGATTTTGAAAAAAAAATTCAAGATTTTTTATCCAAAATGATAACCGGGTTTGAAGAAATTCTTTTAAATTTAAAAAGTTTCGAGAACCCGAAACTTTCGAGTACGCGAATGTCTTCGAGAACTCGAAACTTTCGAGTACTCGAATTTCTTCGAGAAATCGAATGTCTTTGAGAGCTCGAAAATTTCGAGAACCCGCAACTTTCGAGCAGCTCGAAACTTTCGAGCTGCTCGAAAATTTCGAGAACTCGAAATTTCGAGCATGCTTGAGCTCGACTCGACTCGACTCGAAAAAAGTCGGCTCGACTCGACTCGAAGTTTCGAGCTTTTTGCACACCCTTAGTTGTCAGTTATCAATTAATATTAAAATGAATATCCTGCAACCATCGTCTTTATCGCTTTTTGTGTATAGCTCTTCTTATTTGAGCCTACCCTAATTTTGATTTTCCCAAAAAACCGTCCGACCTCATTTTTATATTTTTAGAGTCATATTTTTCCTAATTTTTATGATTCTGGATTACTATTAGGCTTTTTCTCATTTCCCTGAATTTCCATTTGCCAAGTTTTTTATTTTTTTGAACCTAAATTTACTTTTATCTTATTTTCACTATAAAGCGATTTTTTTTTGTATACAAAAACACTGCCTTTTTCATTTTACAGGATTTGAAGAGATTTCGAAAAATTTCTACAGATTTGGAAAAAAATGTGAAGAGATTTTGCAGCATATGTAATGTTTATGAAGTAACCTAAAATTTTTTACAATTTTAAGTTTCACTAGATGTCTTCTGATTTTACCTCATACCTGGATCATCCTCTAAAACTTTGGCAATCAAACGGCAGGATAATGTAGAATAATTTAGAGTTTGAAAATTTTTAAACTCATACAGAATCTCACCTCCTTTTAAACTATTTAAGATTGTGCTTATGCAGCTACAATCAGGCAAATTCAAAGATTCTGCAAATTAGAAAATTCAGCAAGAAATGAAATAAAATCCGATGCTTTTTTTACTGTAAAATGATTTAAGTAGACCATGGTATACAAGTGTCAGTAAGTCTGGCTTTTTATACGTACCAAAATTTTAGAATTCAAAACATGATTTTTAAAGAAATGCAACTACTATCGACTTCGTTTCTTGTTTCAATTTTTTATTCTATTCGAAATTGATAGCGAAAATTATTTTGGAATAGAACAACAAAACATATTACGAAAAGAAAAGAATATTTTTCTGAATTCAGACTAGAAAGAAAGTCGATAGAAGTGTTAATTGTTTACAAATAACATTTTTAATTCCGATTCATTTCTCTTTTTGAAGATAATATATTTTTACCTTTCGATGTGACTGTAGAGTACTTATACAAATCTGATGAACTTCATGCAGGTGCTTCGAAATGAGCTACTACAGAATGACCAAAAGGTACAGGAGCAAAAGAAAACCTGGGAACTGGTATTTTGGTACCTAAAACTTAGTTCAGGCCTGTATTATCAACATTTTATAAATATTGATGAATTCCTAAAATATTTTTTAAAATATACTCATAATAAAAACTTTTCACTTGTTAAAATTCTAGTAGTATAAAATTGAAAACCATGCTATCACAAGCGGCGGGCATATTGCATGATCGACATATTGCATATTTGATGTTGATATATTGACTTTTCAGTTATTGTTGTTGAATGATCATTTGTAATTCTTCATAATTTCTTCTCGCGGAACTAATATAAAACTTCAAGGACATAAGAGTTAAAGTCATCAGGGAAATACCCATGTACAGATTTGTTCAGTTTTCTTTTTTCTCAACAATAAGAAGAATGAGATCAAAGAAAGATATAATTAGATTTGCTGGAATCGCATAATATTGTTCCTAAGTGCCTCGGAACAGTAGTAAAATTTGCTGAAACTTTAAGACAAGTACTCTGCTCAGGAAAAAAAATTGATACGTAATTTGGAATGAAAGTAATTAGATGCGACTATAAGTAAGCCATTATTTTCCTTCGAGCGTATACTTCCAGAGACGTGCCATTAAAGAAGCTCTAACTTTTTACGAGAGTAGTCTGACGAAAGTGATGCTGGTTCAAAATTGATTTTTAAAACTGCGCAGCTTCATTTGGGTATTTCAAGTAATACCATCGCGTGCAATCTAAATGGTTGAGAATGTTATGAATAATATCAAACAACAGTTTTAATATTGCAGCGTTTTTATTTCCATCATTGCCAACACCTCAATGACTTTAAAAACGTTCGCTTTAAAAAAGAAGAGAGAGAATTCCTTTTCAAAATCTTTCAATGGGAAAATTTAGTCTTGAGATGCCAGGATCTATATTCTTTTGTATAGTTTAAAATTACATAATTAGAAGACAATCTTTTAGCGGAAGATCACGACTTGGAGAAAATAGGACATCTCGCAGTTTAGCGAGATTTGGAATGTTGTTCCTCTTAGATTCTTTACCTTTAAAACCGTAGTGGTTAGGCGTCGTTACAGAAAGCTTACTAGCGTTTGAACCTGGCACCACTCAGCTATACGGAAAGTTAAATTTCTTTAATTGGAAATTAAAACTATTCCATTCTTAATTGTACATTTATCTTTTCAGGTTGAAAATTCATCTATTTGGCTCTCAAGTGAAAGCAGTACCCTGTCAATTTTAGAAACGACAAAAGACAGAATGCAAAAATGTTTCAACTTTACCAAGACTTTCGACGGCTGCATCCCAAGGAGGGAGATGTAGAAAGCAAATAGTAACTCCATGACATCAGGGCTGGTATGGGAGTGCAAAAAGGCTTGAAGCCAACTTGCAGAAAAGAAAAAAGTAACCCTCATATGGTTTCCTGGTTGCACAAGATCAAAGGCTACGAAAAAGCGGGCTAGCAGCCAAAAAATGGAACAAAAATTAAATACATTAACCCGTAACGGCTACTTGGTCTAGCCTAGCCTCTTGGCGCATCGAAATCCTCAGGCAGTGGTTCAAATGCTCTCAAGGCAGGGTGACGGACAACTTTGCACGTAGCAACTTTGCACGTGCCCAACTGTGCACGTCGATGGCCGGACGGACAACTGTGCACGTCCATCTGTGCACGTCCAAGACCACAGGAGCCCATCTGTGCACGTCGAAATTTCGACGTGTAAAGTTGTCCAAGTACCATCTGTGCACGTGCACAGTTGTCCAAGTGACAACTGTGCGCGTTGAAATTTCGACGTGCACATATGGGCTCCTGTGAACTTATACGTGCACAGATGTCGCATTACTAACTGTGCACGTGCACAGATGTCCCTTGGCCAACTGTGCACGTACACAGTTGTCACTTGTCTAACTGTGCACGTGCACAGTTTTCACTTGCCCAACTTTGCACGTGCACAGATGTCCCTTGCCCAACGGTGCACGTGCACAGTTGTCACTTGCCCAACTGTGCACGTTTATGTCCTTACCTTAGAGTTTAGACGAGGATGGTCCTTGATATCTACGTATAATAAATTTTAAACAGTTAAAATTATTCAAACCTAGTTATATGGAGCATACTAACATTTTTAAAGTTAGAAGCGTACACATTACGCCTGCTTCGCGTGCTTGTAAGGGCGCGTTTCCAAGGGGGGTCGTACAAAAAGAGATTTTCATGTATCTATAATAATTTTGAAGGAATAATT